>JANHGN010006042.1:0-77591 GCA_024605025.1 Megaceryle maxima
CGCCCCCCCGCCCGCGGGGCGGGGGGCGCGCGCCACCCCCCCCCCCCCCCCCCCCCCCCCCCCCCCTCCCCCTCTCTCGTCCCGCTCTCCCCTCGCAGCCCCGCATGCAAATCTAACCCGGCACCAGGAAGTAAAGCCGAGAGGCTGCGAGCCAACCGCCGCCGGCCCTCCGAAGCTCCTCCGCCGGCCGCCCCCTCTCCCTCCCGGCCGGCGGGGCAGCAGCGCCGCGCCCCGCTCCGCTCCGCTCCCCTCCGCTCCCCTCGCACACCGAGAGAGACCGAGGAGACCGGCCCCGGCCCCGCCGCCCCCGGGACACCCCTCTCCTTAACCGTGGAGTTCACTCGCTGCCGCTCAACTTTCGCACCCGGCAAAGTAAGTGCCCTTCGCCCGTCGCCCCGGGAGGCAGCCCCAGCTCGACCGGCTTCTCCCGCGGGGGTGGCACCGGGGGGGAGCTGGGGGGGGGGAGCTGCCCGGCCGGGCTGCTCTGTGTCCCTGTCACGGCACGGAAGGTACAAGGTGTTTTTCGGAGCGCTTTGCCCTCGCTTCTGCCTCCCGGAGGAAGGTGCTACCGCCGCCACCTGACCTTCCCGGTAGGACTGGATGTGGTCTGAAAGGAAATAGGGCATTTGAAACAAAAATCATCATTCTCCAAAGCGTGAGTTACCTCTTGCCACCTTGCCCAGCTTCGGTTATGATCTTGAGGGCTCGGGTGCCTTCTGTCTGTTTCTCGCCGGAAAGCGTGTAAAATTAGCTGGTCCCAGTCTGCAGTCGGTGTTTCAAGCCAAGGCAATAGCCTTGATTTAGGAGGGAGAATGCGGCCTCTGGGTATTCCTTCTTACACTGCTTTTTTTCTAGATGAGCGATTCCTGGAGCGTCTTCCAAGTTAAAGCTGCTTCCTCTTAAGCGTAAATGTGCTTTAGCTTAAAAGAAAGACGAGAAAATTGTATGGTGGGGTTTGGTGCATGGTGTTCCTTGCTGACTACTGCTGTAACGGTACTGAATGCCTAAGGAATGGTCTTGAGGGGTTTTCTCCTTACAGTTTTAATTTTGGATCTGAAAGTCAAGTTAGAGCTCCCGAGCTGATGCTGTACCTTCAGTAAAGCAGTTTCTGTTGAAATTGCATCTTTTCTGTGTTTGCAGTGAATGGGTTTGCTAGAACTCATCCTGCTGCTTCGCTCCCTGTTGTTGGCACTAAAAACCAGAGAGATTAACACTTAAAACTTGGTTAGGCAGATTGTATTACTGTGGGTATACATAAGGAGCACAAAGGTTGAGCTCTTGTCCTGTTGTTTCATCTGAAATCCCAAATCAATATCCCATCTCTTGCCTTTCCTTCCCACCTTTGAGAAAAAAGACAGTCTGACCAATCTGAATGTATGTTAGCATGATGGAATAAAAATTGGAAATTACTTTTTTCTTTTTAATTTGATCCCATGAAGTACCTGGAAGACTTCTGGAAGACTTCTGTAATTTAGAAATCTTAATGTTAGCTGCAAGTAGCTGTAAAGTAAATCGGTCTGCACTCATGGTACCACTAAAGAGTTGTTAGAAAAAATAAAATAAACTAAAAAGAGGAAGATTGCAAAGATATTTGGGGAAAATGTAGCTCAGCTTTACCAAAAGGATAGTCAAATTGTGCTGTGTGAGTTGTTTCCAACCCAGTATTGAATGCAGAGTAGGTGTTACTTTTATGTGTTGGGACTTTGTGAATAGGCACTGTCAGCAGCACTGAAGGTGTGGATGAGAAAAAGATCAAATAGTTTTTGCTGAAAAAGTAGCAACAGGCTAGAAATGAGGTACTGTTATGGGACATTACGGAGCCTTGGGCAAGGGATAAAATTAATGTCGTATTCTGTGGATCTCTTATGAGGTTTGTAACTTTTTTCTTTCTCCATTTCAACATTGTGAGCTAGGGACCAATTAGAAAAGAATTCTTGATTAAATAACAGAAAGATCTGTTTAACTGTGTGCTGTTAGGATGTATATTTTTTTTAACCATAATGATGCAGACTGATCATCCTTTTTGGTACAGTAGCTGACTGACTTTGAAGTTATTCATCTCTCCTCTTGTAGTTTTTTTTTTTTTTTTTCAGCAAATAAAGGGGTTTTCCTATATAAAATACACAGAAAGCAAGCTAAGGCTTAGGACCTCCCTTATAAGTTCCTTGGCCAGTGGAGCCATGCAATGACTTTTTCTGACCATGCAGTGAACTGTGAAACTTTCACATAAGAAGTTAAACCCCCCTGCCTTTAAGACAGTTAATACTCTGATTTTTAATGTTACCCTTTCAAGAGAGTTTCCATAAATGTGATTTTTTTTTTTCTTGCATGTAATTATGAATATGTAAGTATTTATGAATGTATAAGTAACTTGCATAATCCTTCTTCCTCCCATTTTATCTACACAGTTGAAGTGAGCTATCTTCCGAAGGGCTTGTTGGCTCTTGTAAGATAAATGGCATCACAGAACTGCCAGCGCTGGGGGAAGCAATTCCTAAAATGGGCAGTGAAAAAGGTCCATGGTCCTCCTGGCTCAGGTCAGGAGCTGATCTTCAGTGGGTGGCTGACAAGACCAGAGGCACTGTATCTGACCCTTGTTGTGCTGCACATCGGAGCAGCATTTGACCTCTCAGTAGCTATTCAGGAAAGTTTAAGGGCTGCAGTATTTCATCTCAGATGCAGTTCCATTTCTGTCACTAAGCTGTCTTCCTGTCTGTAGGTTGCACATTATTTGGAATCTTAACAGGCATCTTTGAGGTTTTTGGATGGAAACATGTTGACCACGAAAGACATTTTATTTTCTCTTGAGGAGCTCAGTGGTCTGGGTAGGGGATGAGGTCTTTCCTTCTTTCCATTGGTTTCTGAGTGACTTTATTTCTTGTGTACAGGGAACTGTAGAGCCAGTTTTACTCTGGGGGTTCAGGGAGTGCTTAGCAAAACTGAATGAACACAGAAAACAAGCAGATGAAAAATAAATAAAGGCATGGGTTGGGCATTAGGTGTAGACTTCCTAGCACTCTGCTCCAGTAGCATGACTGTACACAGAGGTGTATCTCTCCAGCACCAGTGGATGTGAAGTGTCATGTGCTAGTGCAAGGGATGGGAGAACTTGTTGTCTGGGCATCCCGAGGGTTGTGTGAGCTTTGTGCACAGTAGGTGGCACTTTCTGAGGTGATAAAGCCCAGAGTGTAAATAATTACACCAAACCACGTGACCATTGAGTAGTATTTGTTACTATTTTACCCCTTTAAGGATTTCTGTCTCTAAGAACAGCTTCCTATAGCAGAACCGGTTGTCCAGTTGAGGATTGGGATTTTTCTCCTGCTGATCATATTCCTACTTCCTATTCCTCCTATTCATTTGTGTCTCCTCTTTCATAAGAGTGTAGGAGGGCTAGAGATGGTATAGAGAGAAAGGCTTTCAGACTTGCCAAGCCATGCTGCAGGAAACTATGTAGATAAAAGAATGTAAAATTACTTTCATATGAAAACAGTCTTTAGTGAAGGATATGAGGAGAAAGAGGCTGCTACAATGCAAACAGTAATGGTACCTTCTCTGAGAAACCAGCTTCTACTAATAAAAGGTAAATATGATGTAATGGTCCTTGGTGTGACTGTTCCGAGTTTAAACTTAATTGTCCTTCAGGGAAGGATGGAAAAGTTTGTGCTTTCATATTTATTTTTGCCTGATTCAAATACGTTTCCTGTTGACATTGTCATGAAATGCTGTAATTTCCGAGGCTGAATCATTCACGGTCATGTTCGGCATCTTTCCTGAAAAAGGGGGGTCAGGGAACAAAATGCAAAGGCAGAACTCACCTTGTGTTGGAAGCGTTTCCTCCAAATATTTATGAGATGCTTGTGCTTGTTGTGTGCCCTACAGAACTACACACAGAGGTAAACAGATCCCTTATTTCTGTCAGCCGAATGTCAGGCGAGAGAAGGCAATTTGACAGTAATGCTTTGCTGGGGAGAGAAGGAGACCAGGGAAAGGTGAAGGGGGGGAAATGGGTACATCTCATTTCTCTGGAGGAAAAAAGGGAGACTAGCACCATTCAAGCCAGTATTTACTATCCCTTAAGTCAGCACTGTCTGTCTTTCTCAAACTGCTGCCATCTGAGGTATCTCCAATTGGTTCCTGTGTTTGCACAGCACTATCTTACTTCTTCAGTTCAAAGGACTCAAATGATAAACAGTCTGAACAATGTGTCCTTCTTCCTCTATGGCCTCTGCTGCCTGTAGCATGAGGCTACTTCTTCCTGCCTAAATTGAGGTTGACATCTTGTAGAATTTGCTGCTTTAATTTGCAGAGGCTTGCTTTTCACTCTGCCTGTTCTTGTGACCAAGCCTGTGATCACAAGTTGTGCAGTCTCAAACTGGAAAATGTGGTTGCTCATCACAGGGGTTCAAGTGTGGGATGCAGCTAACCTTCTGGAATGGCCTTTTCTGCATCTCTCTCTGTTTTAGAGGGTTACTGGAAGTCTGGACATGATAAAAGTCTGGAGGGCATGGACTCCCTCTGGGATGTGTTCCTAACTACTCCTTTGTGGGTTTAACAGAAAGGCATTTCAGGAAGTTCATCATCAAAAACATAGTCTGTTAAGTGGGCTTTCTGATGTGGCATCTATAGTAGAGCATTTTGCTTTTCATGTTTCCTTTATTAGTTTGTACAGACAGGTGCATACAAATGCGTTTGATCAATTTTTTTGATGAAATCTTATTCAAGCTTTTTCTTGGGTATAAACTGAAGTAATAAGACATTGCAGGAGTTACTGCTGAAGTATTTTTGGCTGCTAAGCAGGCTTTGTTCTTTCTATTGTGACTATATGAGGGACTTAGAAAAAAACCACATTAAAAAGTAAAGAGTATGTTTGAGTGAATTCCTGCATAATGATAATGTATTTATAAATCAGTATGTCTGGCCTATGACTAAGTTTTCATCTATTCAGACAAACTATTTCCTGGTAGTATCAATTGAGTAGGAAAAGATCTGGAGAGTAGTGCATCTATGGCTTTTATTGAAATCGCCTGCTCGAGTATCCCTTGCCAGCATCACGAGTCTAACATTCAGGAGATCCAGTGGACAGAAAATGGTTTTCTCCAGGGCGACCCCAGCCTTGCCATGTGTCCTGAGGGGATTTCTAAAACTCTCCAGTAAGTGCTGAACTCCCCAGAGTATCTGTGATTCAGGTGTGAGCAGACAAGAGCTGGAACAGGGTTGAGCGATGGCCAGAGCTGGTGTCAGTGCCACTGAGGAAGTGAAAGTTTTTGGTAAACACACAGGAAGGGGATGGGCAGGAGAAAGAGGAAATCCTATGCTGGATGTTCTGGGTTCAACTTGTTCAAAATGCATTGCAAGAGTCATTTGAATGTGCTGTTACGGGCGTAGCAGAGCATGCAAATGGGATTCAAAGTGAGTTTTTGTTACTACAGACCTATCATTGCAAAAGATCTGCTAAACTATGCAAAGGCTGGGGACAAGCATTGCAACCTGTGAGGGGTGGAGGAAAACTTGCCTTTTAAGCAACTCTCCTGATGTATTGCTGGTGTAGCACTTTGTCTTCCTTTTTTTCTGTCTTGTGAGGTCTTTGGTCTGTCACTGATCTCCAGCTGTGTTCGCACTGGCTGCGAGAGATACGGCGGCAGCTGCCCTGGCACCAGTGGACAAGCACTGGGCCCTATTGAGGTGAATGCTAAGCCTGTTTCTCTTGGGTTGTAGATGGCTTGATTGATGGTTTCTGCCAGGGAGGAGGTACTGGAGCAGCACTGACACCAGTTCTGACCAGGAGAGCTGGCCTCTTCTGAAAATCTCCCACTAAACTTCCTTGGTAGTGGTTCTTGCCCCTCTGCCATGACATTTACCAGTGTGTCTGAGTAAGTAAGAGAAACCCAGAATGTTTCGAAGCCTTCATTAGTAAAAATGTGCTGTTTGTTTGGGGCTTTTTCTCCCCAATATCCTCTAAAAAGCTGTGTTTTAGTCTTCATCCCAGTGTAGCAGTGCTCCCTTCCTACAACTCTTTCCTTTATCCTTACCTGCTCTAGTTGAGGATGTCCCTGCTCTCAGCAAGGGGGTTGGAATAGATGACCTCTAGAGATCCCTTCCATCCCAGACGTTTCTATGATTCTCCCTCTGTTCTTTTATGTCCCCAACATCATTCTGCTGTTTCTTTCTCTCCAGCTTTGTCTTCAGGACTGGTATAAGCTATTTCATCTCTTGATTTAGATCTCAGTGCAGCAACTTTTCTTTTTCCCCTTCCAGAAAAATGTGTCTCGGCACCTTTCAGAATCTAATTAACGTTTGTAATCTACTTGTGCTACCCTAGCAGGGATTATGCACCCAGAAATACGTAGCCCCAGCCTCTTGAAGAGGTGTGAAGTCCAGGGGGCTACCAGGCTGGCAGTACTGACATGGTCTTCACAGTGTTTTAAGAAGCCTGTGCCTCCTTAAAGGGCAGCTTTGGACTTTTGCAGATGGCCAGCAAGGCTCTTCTAGGTAGAGCATGTACTGTGTGTAGGTGTGATCTGTCTGTAGAGCCAGCTACCACTGTTACACTGCATGTTTTAAAATGATGACCTCAACCTGACTTGAAACAAGTTATTTTCCATCTTGAGGATGGTCAGTGTGAATTGTCTGCTACCCATTTTTCTGCTGTTCTTGCTTCAGGCTTCTCTGGTCAAGTTTTGTTTCTGTTGTATGCAGGAGGTTTTTCTGTGCTGTGTAAGTGGCACACGTAAAAGGTTTTTGAGGCAGTGTTGACCATCGTTGTAAATCCACCTGGTTCAGTGAAGCAGGGCATGGATTTACTGGCATGGGTGCTGGCCTGTGAAGAAGGTACTGCGGGGGTGTGGTGCTAAGGCAGCAGCTCTCATTCCAGGATTTCCATGCTGTGCTCTCCTCGGTGTCGACATGCCCCGTATGCTGTCTGTCCTCACAGAAAGTGAAACTTAAGAAATTTAGCTTTGGGAAGGCAGTGCCAGCTTTGAAGAACCAATTTCAGCAGAGCCGGCAGCAGAAAAAGAGAAAAGAGATTTGGCTGGTGGAATGAATACATGAGGAAACAGGTGCTTCAGGTGAGATATATCAGCTCTCAGTGGAGCATTTGAGCAAGTCTGAGGGCACAGGATCCAGGCATCAGGAAATTCAAAATTCAGCATTTGAATAGGTTATTTGCATCAGAGATCAGGAGACTATTCTCTTCTGTAATGTATTTGACTGTGTACAAAGGTGGGTTCTTCCTGCTAGGTTTAGATGGGTGAAAAGTCCTTTTCCTTGCTCCTCCAATAAAAGTAAAAATATCAAGGTGCTTGGTATGGTGTGACACGGGGAAAGTAATCCTCCTATGAGTGCAGAATACAGTTTCAGTGATGTGACTGTATTATGTTTATTACATGTTCTGTATCTTGTCACACCAATGAAGAAAATATGCTTTCCTAGGCACTGTAGTTGTCCCTGTGTTGTTAATTGTCATACTTTGCGTTCTGATTGTTTTTTTTCTCCCGTTTTCTCTCTGCTTCTGCAGCCTTTCCTTTTGCAGTCTTCCCTCTTCATTTATTTCTCAGCAACTCCAGTTTTTCTGGAGCTTCCTGACTCCAGCTCTCCTTCAGTTCCCTGACTTCTCAGGGATTTCAGCCTCATCTCCTACACCTTTTCTCGTAAGATTTGTGCTGTCCTGAGAACTTCCTGTGCATGCCTAACAATGAAGCAATCTTGCTGGTTTTTAAGGCATCTTCTTTGCACATCACTTAATTCTGTGGAATTCAAATAGAAATTCACTGTGGGCTTATTCCAGTTCTCCTGAAACAAACTCGGGTAACCATCACGTACACTGATTTATTCTTACTTCTTGCTTGGAAAGTTACCTTCATGGGCCATGAATGCTAAAGTCACATAGAAACAATGGGGTTTGTGCACAGTTTTAGATGTTTTGGTTAGGCATAATGTAATCATGTGGCTTGCCTATGAGCTATACATTTAATATTTGGTGTTACAAAGATTATAAACTTCAGTGAGCGGTCAGCATGGTCGGAATAAGAGTGCCACAGAATTCTTGCAGTTTGCAGTATGGATGTGAAAATAATTCTTGTTACGGACCTCCAGTTTACTGTGAGACTAAATCTGCCAAAATGATGGTGTCTATTGTCCTGCTCTTTAAGGTCTGTGTCCTGCACTTTGTGTTTAGAAAGTCCTGGCCTGAGTCAAAGTCTGTAGAGCTCCTGCAGTCGCAGGATCAGAGCCTGGTTCAGCGCAACTGTTTGTGGTTGTAACTATGTCTTCATCTGCTATCTGCAAGGCTCTTGACCATTAAACAGGACTAGAAACAACAAAAAATACTAAATGCTGTGCAATCCAGTAACAATAGGTTGTGAATACAACAATGTTGGTTGTTTCTAGAGAGAGGAAACAAGAAATGTCAAAGCAAAGACAAAATACTAGCAGCTGTCAAAATATTTATCGGTTTCTGAAAATGAAACAAAGTGACATGTTGAGCAAATACAACATGCTTCTTGGAGTCAGTCCTCTATTAGAACTTCTATTTAGTTTAGAGTAACTTCTCTCAAATAAAAAAGAACTTTAATCAAGTTAATATTCTTGCATAGCTGCTGTCCTGGTGATTTGGGGAACTCTGTTCATTCTTGCCCTTGAGAAAGTTCATCTGCAAAGACATACATGTGTTCAAAAGCAAAGGGCACCAGTTCTGCCTAAGAATATTTGAAGCAGGAACAATCAAATGAACCATCACACCAGCAAGTCACAGCCCTCCCTCAAAAGAGAGTTTCCAGATTCCCCCTCTCACTCCTCTCTGGAAATGGAAAGAATGTGAAATTTTTTTTTTTTTTTGTTAACTTTAGAGAACCCTCTTATTCATGCTCACATGTGGAACAAAGGGGAAAAGCAGGCTTAGAAACTTGGCTGTGAATTCTTACTCCTTGTTCATTCAGGGACGTGTTTGCTTTTAAACTATGGCTGTCACTCCACCTTGAGCCTGTAGTTTCACAAGACTTTAGTTAGAATTGTGCTTCTGTCTTTACGTGCCAGGCTTTCAGACCTGAATCAGTGGCACTAAGAAGTCCTTTGGTTGTTTCATAGGCTTATGCAGAGTGTAGTTGTATCCATTCAAAAAAACCCCGATCTCAAGGACTTCATCTAAAAGCCTCCAAAAATTGCTCAGGATATAGCTCTTTTAGTTCTATTTATCAAATTTTGCAGCAAACTGTTGGTTCAGGCAATACCTTTTGGTGCCCCCTCACATATCTCAAATTGCAGCAGTTGCTTAGAACAGTTTACTAAGCCGGGTGAGAAATCAACTGGAACATACACATTTTAGATTCATACCCTCAAATGAATATAATTAATATAGCATTTATATAATTAATACAGAGTTTAAAATTAATTAAAACAAACGAGTTATAAATAGACCTCTGTGAAGTGCCAGAACCTGGAGTACAATCTTGCGCCCTTGAAGTTAAGGGAAGTTCTGCTACTTAGATCAGTGAGAACAAGATGAGGTGGTTCCTCACAGGAAAACTTGCACAGTTAGTGCTGAATGTTCTTCTAGTATCCCTGTAGAGATTAAATAGAACAAAACTTCATTTCTGCTGGTGTCATTTACTGGCACCAGATTCAACACTGATTTTTTTTTTTTTTGAGAGAGAGCGCTCTTGTAACTTCCTCTTGTGACTTAAGCTTGTCCAAAGTTTGCAAACTTCCAGGAGGAAGTGGACTCTGAGTAAGAGCCCACATCAGCATGAGTGATTTAACCCCAATTTTCATCTGAGTTTAGAGTTAATTCTTAAACCTGTATCACAAACACCAGTACAATGGCCTGTGTTTCAGGAGAGTTCCTCTGTTGCAAAGAGAATACAAGTCTGCTGGAGAAGTAACTCAGTTTTTGCAACTGGACTATGCTGGTGTTTGAAGAGGATGGAAACATAATCTGTTTTTCTTTTATACACATTTATACTTTTTTGTTGTTGTTGTTAAATTCAGGGCTTTAAACAAGTGCCCAAGACATAACATGATACTATTTTAACAAGAATGCCCACTTTCAAGTTGCAAGTTTGGTCGTGGCTACATGTCAGCACTTAAATGTGGAGGTGACAGCAGGTGAAGAAGCCTCTGACCAGTGGAGCACAGTGGTAAATGCAGTGTTGCAGAGTAGTATGAGTTACAAAATGACCTGACTAGTACAGAGTTAAGATCCGTTGACGTGGATCTTCTGCACTGATTTAGACACAACTATCTTAACTCAGGTTGAAAGTGGATTGTAAAATGCATAAAACCACATAAGGTTTATAATTATTGATTTATTCCTTGGTGATACGATTACCTGAATCTGAGAGGAAAAAAAAAAAGCAAATATGCAGGAATTATGTGCTTTCCCTTCCCCCCCCCTTTTTTTTTTTTTTTTTTAACACACTGAAATCTGAAGATAAACCCAATGAGAAGTGATACACTTTCCATGAGGCCACCCCCAAAACCTTCATCAGAGCTCAGTGGCTGTCAATTTGCTCTCCTCCATCATGTTTTCATTGACACGTGATAATTTCATGATCTTTGAGGTTTGTTTACAGTATAGCAATGGGTTTGAATTACAGGCACATCTCAAAGCAAGAGATCACATCTGAAAAAGACTCTTTATTGCCAACAACATCTTTAACTAGTTGAAGGTTGTGTTCATAAATAACCACCTTCTTCCCATAGTCACAGTAGCTATTAATGATTATCCCTAACAAATAATCCTGTTAATTTGTTTGTCTGGAAATTGAGCATTAGGCTGCCTTTCTTGAATGAGGTGAAGGTTTCAAGTATCAGCTGCTACCTGCAAATGTACCTTCCTATGCACCTTCTGGACGGGGTGGGTAGAGTAACAAATTCCAACTGAAGAGCCAGTTGGGCTGCAGCCTGATGATGATATTAAAAAGACACCTTAATTTTCCTTAAACTCACTGACCATTAGCAAGCTGCTCACACTGTCCCATGTGGTCTTCTGAGGCTCAGTGAAACAGGAAGAAGCAAACTCTCATTTCTCTTTCACGTATCACGTAGTAAACGCAGACACTGGGTACTGCAAAGCAGCTCACGCAGGGCTTGTTACTTGCTGTAACTGGTTTGTGTGGCTGTGCCTTTGGTTTCAAGTACATTGATGGGTATGTTGAAATCAGCAGCTGAGTAAAAACACCATGTCTATGAATCAAGCCATTGGGACAGATGTAGAAGCCCTTGTTGCGTACCTCTGAAATGCACCTTGTTTTGGGAGGCAAGGGGGAGAGCGAGGAGCTAGATAAATACTGTTGCGAAGGAAGGAGGATAGGTCACAGATCAATGTTCTCCAAGGAAACTGCCCTTCTGTCACGTCACTGGTTACAAGGATGACCTCTTTTGGGCTGCTTGTGGACCTTGCTCCAAAACGTTGTAATTTTTATGGGTAGTTTCTCATTTTCCTATGCCACTGTGAGTACTCGAGTCATCCAAAAAGGAGGGGAGAAGGATCCGTATATTACTGGTAGACAAGAACATCTATAAAGCTCAGGGCAACTACTGAAACTTTAGCACATTGCTATTATTGACCCAAATCATCAATTTAAAGCTGTAAAAATTTTCCTGTGAGTGAGATACCCTCAGCTTGCAATGTAGATGTAGTCCTTGGGGTTTGTTAGCTGGAGTGAGAGACTTCCTGAGGCTTAGGAAAAATGTCGATCCTCTTCAGCGTAGTGGTTTGGCCAAATTTTCATCTGCAAATGGAGATTTGGTTATGTGGAGCCTCTGTTTGTCATCACTGTGGTTTTTTACTGGTCAAGAAAGTGACATTTTTCCTTATAGTTTGCATGGCACTCTTAAGTCTGTGAAGTATTTTAGGAACCTTCCCTTCAAGTTGGTTCACATGTTGGTACAGTTTTTTTCTGTTCCATTTCATATGATCCTTTTGAAGAATTCGATAGAAGCATTTATTTTCTTATGACAAATTAAGATGTTATTTGTCCTTTTCCTCTATATTAAAAAGATATAGTACAGTGGAAAAAAGTTGAGGAAATGGAAGACGTGGTTGCCCGAGGGCTGGCAAAGTGAATTAATTCATTGTTGATATTGATTCAAAATTCTGAAGGATGCAGTTGAGGCAAATGATTGTCATAAAATGAAGCGAGTGTTATAAGGTCAGAAAACAGATGTTAGTTTAATGTAAGACTTGGTTTAAAGTCACTGCCAAAAATATTGTCTACATGAACCTGGAATATTTTCATAATATATAAAGCCTGTTAGGCACTGTTAACAAAATGACAATCTTGTGTGGATTAACTTTCTCGTGTTTTGGTATTTTTCAATTGAATGCAGGAGGAAAAGGATCAGTAGTTTGTATAAATTATATTCTCCTTCATTGCAATGTAATGTTTTGTTTCAGAATTTTATTTTCAGCCTTTTACAAGCATTATAACATTGTTATATTACCACAATGGCATTAGTTATGTTCAGTGTTTTTCTTCCTTTTTTTTTTGTGTGTGTGTGTGTTGGGGGGGGTTAGGTGTTATTTGTTTTGGTTTTTACCTCTGCCAAAGGTACAATGTGATTGTGCTTCTCAGAGCCAGCCTGTCTTTCCCAGAAAGTAATTTTCAGCCCTATTGTGGGTAATAAATTAGAGAGCTCCTTACTTTGCTCTATAGAAGTGCACCCTTGGAAAATTTGAGGGCTTGCCTTAAATAAGTTTGAGGAAATCTCACAGTGTTGCATAATTTTCCACTACAGTAATATTTGGGGTTTGATGGTTTGCTGGGGATTGTTTCTTGTCTTTGCCTGTGTTATAGATATGTATGTCCAAATATTATTTTAGTTTTGCTTCACTGTTTAAAAAAAAAGAGGGAAGCAGAGAAGCAGCTACAGATTTCCCCGGATCTTTTTAAATATGCTGTCAGCTGGACTACTGCTTCTCACCTCACAGGAACAGGGAGAGCCTACACTGGGCTATTCTGTCAGAAACACTGAGTAGATTTAGGCCATCCATGCTCCTTGTTATACTGTGTTGCAGGGAGCATGTGGTCCTTTGTGCCCATACAAATATATATGCCCATGTACACGTGTATCATAGAAGGGATAAATTCAGTTTGGTAGGCACAGAGATGCTGTAACCTGGACCTGTAGAAATAACCTAAGTTAAAAAAGGTATTAAAAAGATGTTAAAATACATGAGGTGAGGCGTGATTGAGAGTACAAAACTGTTTCAACAGAAAGGCAAGGGAAGAAAAAACTGCTTTAGTTCCCCATGTTGGGCTCCAGCACAAAAACAAGATGTAGGAAGTGAAACAAGCCCAAGATGAAAACTGAGCCAGGATTTCTGTGTTCGCAAGAGTTTAGCTTGATGAACATTACCAGGCAGTCAAGATTTACAGTAAAATTTAAGTGTGTGTATATGTACCTATAATGTTATATTATTAAATATATAAGCATATTTTATGCCTGCAATTCATCATATATATGTAAGTATATAAGAACAAGACTGAACAAACCTCAAACTGATAATTTTTGAGACAGGGAAGGAATAGGAACCCACTTCTGTTCAGTTCCTCTTCATTTTAATTCTTTCACATTACTCCCAACCACAGATAAGTTATTCTTGTCACTCTTGCTCCCAGTCCAGTCTAGTAGCAGATCTTTGCTGTTACAGATCTGTATTGAGCAGTACTGATGAGGCTTTGCTGAGCTCTACCACCTCAGATTAAATTCCTCCTCTGTGTTCCTTTGGAGATGGCTTTGCCATTCTGCACCATGTGATGATGGGCTAGAAATGAACCCAGGTTTCCCAGGCCCCTCAGAGATGGTCCTCCTCGTAGTCCCAGTAACAGGGTGTAGAAGATCATGGCAACACTCGGGTGCTACAGGTGATGTGGAAGCAGGTCAACGTAGAGTGGAAGTCAGCAATAAAGGTTAAGATAAATAAGTTCCTTAAATTTAAGATTTTTTTCATGGAATGGGAAACTTGAGCAGCTGATTGAAGTGATGCTATGATCCTGTGATCTGTGATGTAGAAAGTTGGATGGAGTCCTGAGAAAGAGGTATTTGTGTCCTTTGGCAGAGTGGGCTTATGATTCTTCCTCCCCAGCAATTTTAGATCTAAGTTGATCATGCTGCATTTGTTTGGTTTTTTGAGCCACTTCTGCCTTGACCTTGAGGGTAATGCAGCAAAATCTCCTATTCTGCGTTATTCAGGAGATCTGGTGAAGGCATCACTGTGCAACCACTGGCTTTATAACTCGTGAAGTAGCAGCAAAGCAGCTGGCATTCAAGGCCAGAATGAATGTCTGAAACAGAGGAAGGAAAATACATTCTTTTCAAGTTTTGAAAGAGTTGATAAAAAATAAAATTATTTACACCTCTGCCCTCTAAACTGCTTTAAAGCTCCAGGTTTAAAACCATTTTTTATACATATATATGTGTGTGTGAGTTTAAAAAAAAAAATAAATTGCTTCCTGTTCTTTGATTCAAAAGATTAAATATAGAGTGACATTCAAGACTCAGAATAATTTGAGGGTCTTGATTTTTAATTCTTTTTTTTTCTTTATACTTCCCAATGCACTTTCTCTCTTATTTCTACTACTAAAGAACATCTTTTTATAAATGCACATAAGAAATTTTGTGGCTTACATTAAAACTTTACTGCTTATAAGCCTTGTAATTGAATATTAAATTATTTATATACCTGTTAACATATATGTTAACAGGTATATAAATGTGTTAAGAGCCTAAGCCACCCTCAGAAGGGGTGTTTCTATACCTGATTTACTGACCTTTTGAACAAGAGATATTTATTTGATAAAATAGAGTTGCTTGTATGCTCAACATCGTAGTTCTAAATCTTTTAAAAGTTACTTTACTATCGGAAAGGCCAAAGTATAATCTATTTTAATTGTTTTTTTTTTTTAAGTTTGCATTTTCTGCAAAGACTAAAACAAAACCAGTCCGTTGAATCATGTGTGAGGATTTGAGAATCATTTTCCTGAAGACGTGGCTTTGATCAAGAAAAGCCCAGACATGTCAGGTGGGATTTTAGGAAACAGTTTTTAATGGGCACTAAAAATATCGTGTGTAACAGAATCACAAGTGGGAGAATAGTTGTGACCATGAGCAAGATGAAGAATGAGATTGGCTTTATAGATGATGCAACAGATGAGAGCTGGGAGGAAATGAAACCTCAGATGCAGATGGTGGATGGACAGGCGATGGTCACACGAACTTTGACTGCTTGCAGTAGGAAATACTGTGGCTTTAGACACACCAGTCTGCTGGCCATGTAGCAAAAGGCAGATAAAGAGAAACTGTTTTGGGGATTGATAGCAGATTTTAATCCTAGAAAAATATTGCGCTAGTTTCTGACCCCCACCCCCCATCTGGTTTGGAATTAAGACCCAAGTGCTGCTGTGGGAAGATGAAATAGATGGTCCAAAGGGAAAATTGAAGGCAAATGCCTCTGTAGCCATCAGAACTGGTGTCCATGGAACAACCTGCTGGAGAGGCTCTGCGTGAGACTCTTGGGCCTTTTTGAAGGGTGCCTGAGCTCAGCTTCTTTTCACCACGCTGCAGATGTTAACTCCAGTACTTGTCTTCACCTTTTAGCTGTGCAATATAATTGCCTTTTTGTGAAGACAGATGCTGTTACTTTTTTTAGGTATCTGTTTATAACAGTTAGCAGCTATATTATAGAGAGGGTTTTTTAGTTAAATGCTTATCTTTCATGTCTAGAGGTGTGGACAGGGCAATAAATGAAAAGCATGGATGAAAAGTAGTGTCTCCTGTATTACAAAGCTGGTGGAATGGGAAACATCTGAGCAGGGACTGGCAGCATTTCCTCTGATGTCTAAATTATTTTTATCGCGGATGACCAATAGCGTAGTTTCATTTGTAACGATGCTGCACTCTCTGACTTGCTCTTCCCTTACCATATTCTCTATCTATCTGCCCAAAACCCTTCCTTGATGCTCACTGTGATATGGCAACGGAGAGCTATGCAAATAAACATTTTTACACCTCCGTGAAGTATTTTATTTATGCATGAATGACCTTCCCTCCTTCAGATTTTCCTTATGACTGCTGTATACACTAAGAAAAGGGGTACCCTGGGCACGTATTATGTATTTCAAAGCTTCTTTTTTGTGAGGGTAATTTGCTAGGGTTGAACATTTGTGAAGCAAACGATGGGGATGATATATAGCATTTTGGATTTTGAAATTCATTACGAAGTGTGTTGATTGAAATTCTCCTGTCAGTGCCTGCTGTTCATACTGGACGTGTGAATCTTTACTTTGATACCACTCTCAAAACTCTAGGAAAGAACCAGATCAGATTTCAGTAGAATATGTGTAATAGTCTGCTCAAAACAAATACATCTGGCATTGCAGATGAACTCAGCAGTCACTGAGCAAAAGCTTTGGAAACTAAAACAGTGACGTTTGCTTTGGGCATAGGACTGGTCTTAGTGAATTGTAAATGTGCAGTGCAGAACCCAGTGCATGTGGCTTTACAGTGGGCTGGCGTGTACAGAAATATAAGACCTTGTGGCTTTTGAAGAGCTAAAAAATCTTTCATTTCACTGTATCAAAAGAACATGTGCTCGTTGATCCAGTTTCTACTGCTTAAAAACTATTTTGTGTCTTTATTTATGTTTTGTCTCCATTGTCTGCCAGCATGCGTTTAGAAATAACATAAGGTTTGGAAAATTAAACTAAATCATATATTGATATAGTTAGTATATGTTATGTGCTAAACATTCAGTTTATATTATTGCATATTTTTCACATGTTTCTTTTGCAAGATTTAAGAGACTTGTTTTACAAAGAAGCTAAAAGTCTCAGGATGTGTCTACAGTAGGATTTTAGTCCGATAGGGATCCCACTCCTGAAGCAGTTGTGAGGCTGTAGTTCATGTTGTGGAGCAGACTTGAAGTGCAAGAACAAGCATCACTTTAGGAAGGTGCTCTGTTGGCCTCACCTTTAGATAAACTTTATGGTCTTGCTCCTGCTGAGTGTTCAGTCTTTGGTGCTGTACTGGAGTGAACAGGGCAATAACCCCCCTGAAGCAGGTAGGGACTTCTGCACCAACCGTTGGGGCTGTTGGCTAATGTAGACCTTGCTAAGTCCTGTGAGGACCATGGGCTTTCATCTTGACGAGCTAAAAACAAAACCCATTGCTCTGTGATGAGGCCCAGCACCTTCCCTTTGCTTGGTGCCATCACGCGTATTATCTCACATAAGGTACTTGTGGGATTTCACGGGACATCAAGTAGACCTCTGTGAGATTACAGAGCACCTGCACATCATCCAGCCGTTGTCACTGTCACAAACAAATATTGACCTTGAGGTTACCAGCACAGTCTCACAGCAGGCTTAACTTACAGCTGTCCATGTGCTTTAGCTGCAGAAAAAAAAAAATCTGAGTAAAAATGCTTTTCTCTGAGTTTACACCAGCACTGGCCAAGCTGCAGGCTCTAAAGATACCTTCAGCTTTCTTACAGCACTAAGCAAAGGGATTTTTGGCTGACAACTTAGATCAAATTACCTTATGTCCTCCACTTCAGCTGTTTGTTCTGTAGAAGCAGAACTATTCAAGAGCAAAAAGGTTAGCGTTTAAGTGGCTAAATACCTGATCTTGCAGATACAGCAGGTAATCAAATACTGAGCTTCCTGATGTCTAGGGTGAGTGTGCAAACCCCAGCCTAGCTGTGGGTCTACAGCAATTTCCTACGAAACATTAACTACAGAATGAGAGTCATCTACAGATCCACAATTATAAACAAATCAATAATTATTTTTTTTTTTCATATTCTCAGTATTTTAAAACTATTAGTGTGAAACCTCTGCAGAGGTGAGAATTTGGAAAAATCTCCCAATTGGTGTTTTCACAAACTAAAATTAAGCATTAAAGGTGTTTGCTTCTAAGGGAAGATTCTGGCTGAAGGTACCTACCCTCCCCTCCTCCTCCCCACCACAGTGCCATCAAATGAATATGGGGACAGTGAAATGTTGACACACAAGGAGAGGAATCTGTATTCTCTGCCTCTGTGGGATCATGATGCCTGGTCAGTGCCTATTGATTTTCTGTATGATTCCTTTTATTTTTATTTCAAGTGAAGATGAGAAGGGGGAACAATGAGTTCTTATGATGCTTTTAAAGCAGTATCACAGTTCACTGCCTTACTGCTGAAATCTCATGGACACCCAAGATTTGTGGCAACAGTTGACAGATGATTTTCAGAAATGGTAGTTTCTTCTAAACTCTCAGGTTTAGAAGAAAATATTCATGGTGGTTAGGGACATGGGTTAGCAGTGGACTTGGAAGAGTAAGGTTAATGGTTGGGCTTGATCTTAAAGGTCTCTTCCAACCTAAACAGTTCTATGAGCCCATGGACAGGACAGTGCATCTGCCATTACGTGGTGCTTCCTCAGTGGCAGGATGGGAGAATAAATGGTGATGTGGGAAGATGAGAACTGCCACGTGGGACTGCTTGTGGCCTTGGTTTGTTGTTTAGAGTCAGTTAAGATGATGATTATTATCAGTATTCTTACAAGAGTACAAGTCTTAATATGAACCCAGAACAATCTGGTTAATTTTTCTGCCTACAAGGGCAGGGTGTGTAAGGCACCACCCCAGTGAAGGAGTTGGGTCTGCCAATGGACACCTCTACTACTTTAACTGTTTACTCTGATGACCTTTTCTATCTTGGAGATGAAGGTGAAAGTAAGAAGTAGGGTGTTAGTGTCTGCTTTAGCTTCTCCAGCTGTGCTTTAGTCAGTGTGGGTTTACTTGAGCCTGTATATGCACTGAGCTCTTATTTTAGGTTTTACATTGTTCTCCAAAGAACTAGCTTTAAAGATTAATTAGGGCAGGGGGGGAGTGAGAGTGTGTGCCTGCAAGGGAAAATGTGACTGTGAACCTAACATTAGAGCACTGACCTGAAAGGAGAGAGAGAGGGGAAGGAAGGAGAGGTTTGACAAACATTCATAGTGGATTCTTTGAAGAGTAAGTATAATAACCATCCTCTGAGGGAGGAAGAGGGAGACAGCATTGTCTATATGCTGAAGTCCTGTGTAATTACATCACGGGATTAGCAGTCAGGTTGCAGTCAGGGAGATGCTTACAGCTGTATCTCATCTGCTCTAGCGTGGATGCACATCCTGAGAGAAGGATTATCCTTCTAAATGGCATTGAAGAAGAAACATTTGTGTGCTGATTTGCCATCACTGATACACGCACCGGCTGGTTCAGACCGCTGCCACCGGCCTGTTTGAATGAGGAGCTTCATTTCTGAAGGTCACAGTAGCAGTGTATCTGCCACGGAGCTGGGACTGCACAAGTCATCAGCATCATGTGAGCTGGGGATCTGAATCAAAAGAAGCTCCCTGCCAGACTGGTGTATGCAAAATGAAGTGGGGAGGTGCAGGGGTTGCTAACTCCAGCTGCAGTTCTCATCATTCGGACTGGATTTTTTTTCTGTATCTTCCAAGGCAGCCTTTTCTCTCAACCAAACAGAAATGAGTTGTTACTACAGTAATTATAGTTTTCTTATAGCTATTCTGAAGCTTACGGAAGTATCAAAGACATAAGGGGGTGGGGGGGGAGTGT
Source organism: Megaceryle maxima (assembly GCA_024605025.1). Classification (NCBI taxonomy): domain Eukaryota; kingdom Metazoa; phylum Chordata; class Aves; order Coraciiformes; family Cerylidae; genus Megaceryle; species Megaceryle maxima. Next base: position 19,603 of record JANHGN010006042.1, read on the forward strand.
GGATTGGGAAGAAAGGATGATAATTCTGAAACTGCTGAAATGGTAAATAACTATTTTTAAAAACGTATTTCATCTCTGTATTGCTGAGACAAGAAGTCATTTCTTTCCTTTGCAGCAGCAAAGAGCTGTCAGTGTGTGTTCTAACCTGCAGGGTTGTTCTGCCCGTGAACGATTGTGTATGACAAGGAAGCACGTTTCTGCTGCACAGCCCAGATGACTGCATGGGAAATGGCTTGGTTTATGGCATAATGGTTTTGTTTAATACCTTTTTTATTCCAACAGGAAATATGGGATGTATAAAATCAAAAAGGAAAGAGAATCTGCATGGAGATGGGCTAGATTTGAAGAATCAACCAGTACGTAAAACTGAACGAACTATTTATGTGAGGGATCCAACGTCCAATAAACAGCAAAGGCCAGTAAGTAGATAGTCTCAGGGGAGAATTCCAGTAGCAAGATCAAAGCATGACTGGCATAACTTAAATAGAAATCCAAAGCACGTGCATGAAGAAATTCAAATCATTATTAGTCCACAATTGGGCTTTCAGTGTTCTGCAGTTCACCCTCAATGAATAAGCACTTAAATCAAAAATTGGTGGTTTGTAACTTAAAGTAATTCATGTTTGTCATAGTTTTATGCAAGAAAACAGTAATCCCCTTGGCAATGTTTGATCGAGCTGTAGCTACGTCTGTAGAACGCTAGGTGATTTTAGGAAACCTGAAGCAGTTTAGAACTGTTTTTGAAAGCAGGGGCACTGGCTTTTTAATGGCTGTGGGATCTGGGTGTTAATCATCCTATTTAAAAAGGTTGAAGTAATCACATGGGGTTCTTCACCAGCTCTAGTCAACTTTCCTTCCACTCACAGAAGGTCACTACTTGACTTTGCCCAGTGTGGGTAGGTAAGGAGGGGAGCAGGGGGTGCAGCGCTGCTGGGAGCAGCGCTGTGCTGCTGAAGGAACAAGCTGCTGCTGGCTCCCTGCCTGGCACTGGGAAGGAAGGGTGATGGGAAAGGGAATCCCCTCGGGTACCAAGTGGGTTTGCTGTTCTGCAGATTGACTGGCACATTTTTTCCCTACCCTCTCTACTGCGCTGAGGAAACCCTGTTTCCTGATGGCCCTTATCCAGGGGCTGTGTTCTCCGTGGGTGTGAGTGGCACCCTTCCCTCTCCCCAGTGGGCTCAGGGTGCTCTCAGTCAACAGACACACATCACAAATTACTATTATGTTTTTTAATTACTTTTTCTTTTTTCTTTTTTTTTTTTTTTCCCTTTCACAATCTCAGCAACATGCTTGTAGTTCTTTAGCATGACAGCTACATGTTAATACCTGTCCTGTTAGAGTGTCCCTCCTAAAGCCTCTTCAGCAGAATGTACAGAGCTGTGAACATCCTCCCCACAGCTTGGATCATACCTTCCTGAGGTCTGAGCTGCTCAGTTCCAAAATCTAGTGGAGACTTATATCTTCATGTTGTAATTCACTTCTTAAGAATGCTGGGAAAACATTGAAGCACTTCCTTTTCACTTAAGACATGGAAGATGATACTAAACTGACTACTATGTAATTGTAATGTAAGATTGTCACAAAGATCTAAAACTGCTTAATTAAAGGCATGTTTTATTGTAGGCAAATCAAGAAGCCCAGCTCTTACCAGGACAGAGGTTTGTCAGTGAAGGTAAGTTTTCACAGGACTCTTACTGCTGTGTGCTCTGCCCATGTCAGCCTGCAGAATAATGTGACCTTGCCTTTGGCTTCCTACCTTTGTAGAAACTGAGGAGCATGGAGTCATCGTGGTAGCTCTGTATCCCTATGATGGTATTCACGAAGATGACTTGTCCTTCAAAAAAGGAGAAAAATTGAAAGTTATTGAGGAGTAAGTATGACAGTACTGATGGTACTGCAGTTTTTCTTTGAGCTCATCTGGTTCCCTTTGTGATGTTTTGGTATCCTACTCCTAACAAGAGTGTAAGAATGGTAAGAGAGCTCCTTTACATGTGAAAATACAAATGCCTGTGGAGCTGTTGGTAGGACTTCACAGCTGCCCTTGGTGAGTGACCAAAAATGTTTGGTCACTGTTACAACAAAGCCAATGGCTTCTTATGGGGCTTGAGGTCAGAGAAGAGATGACGCTTCTATCTCCACAACATGCAAAGCTCTCAGCACAGTAGAACCCAAATAACTCTTTATCAGTTTCCTTTCCTGTGAATGCTACTGTTGTTTCCATTTTCCAGGCTGGGAGAATGGTGGAGAGCAAAATCTCTCACCACAAGGAAGGAAGGCTTCATCCCCAGCAACTACGTAGCAAAAGTAAACACCCTGGAAACAGAAGAGTAAGTTCTCCCAAGCTTGAAATACTGGCAAACTTCTTCACCCTAGTTGTGTCTCCTTTGTGGGTGGAGGAGACAAATGGTTCTAACTCTTTGAAATACTTTTCAGATGGTTCTTCAAAGACATAACCCGAAAAGATGCCGAGAGACAACTCCTGGCTCCTGGAAATAGTCCTGGAGCTTTCCTTATCCGAGAAAGCGAAACATTAAAAGGTGGGTTACTTTGGAATTGATGGTAGAGTTAAAACCATACGCTCTGTCTTCACAAAAATTGGCAGCAGGTGGCACTGGGTGTGGAGTAGTCCCAGTGTGTCCTATTGTGTGAGGTTGCAGTTCTGTAGGAGTGAGAAAATCACCAGGAAAAGAGATAAGAGAGTTACAGGTTAACACCTAAAACTGAGATGGGGGCGGGGGGGGGAGAAAGAAAGTGTGTGTGCACTTACACTGACAAGAAGTAAGAATGAATGGAGAGATCTTTTATCTTCCTAACATATGTGGTTCCTTTATTGAAGGACACATCTCACTGTAAATAGTAGGTGCTGCATTTCATAGTTTCCATTATTGGGTCTCTGTCCATTGCCACAAGTTTTAAAATGTGGCTGGTGCATGATGAGAGGCTACACTTTGTCCTGTAGTGTGATTATTTTGTTGTTGTTTTTTTTTAAATTTAATTTAATTTAATTTTATTTTTCCAAAAAGCTTTTTTTGGTAAAGTTTTGTGCTCTAGTCAGAGCTCTTTTTGTACTGAAAAGCTTAGTGAAGTCTCCAGACTCTTTGGCTGGGACTTTGAGAAGAGTGTAGGAGGCTCTGCTCCAGCATTTAAACTCTGATAGCAGCCTGACTGGACACTCTAATGCTGCACCCTCCAGAGGGAGGTGTGTGAATCCCTTGTCTGTCCTCACCACAGGGCAGGTTTCCTGGCCCTAATACTGCAGATTTCTTGATTAGGTAGCTCTCTGTAACGGGCCCATATTGTTGTTTCTGTGCTCTCAAATGAAGACTCCTAGGTGAAGTTCTCAGAAGAGGACTCCTAAGTTCACCAAAAGCTACTGAGAGTAAGGCAAAGTAACCCCAAAATGTTTCCTTCTATCCCCTTCTGTCACTGGATCCATGTGCAGGGAGAGAGATGGGAGTGAGGTGGTTTCTTATTGTTTCAAAATGAACGAGAATTGTAGGAGTAAAAGAAATGAAGAGCTCTGTATTTATGGGTAGGTGCTCTGCTGTCTCATCTTAAATCCCAGCTGAAGTTGGGGTGCCTCAGACTGTCAGCTCTGCCTTCCCTCCTGTACACCTCAAGCCCTGTCCAAGCTCTGCTTTTGCTAGTTGGCCCATGACATCCAGTGTGTTCCTTTTCTGAAGTGCTGACCTCCAAATTTCAGCTTCTGCCCAAGGAGTGTGAGAGCCCTGGCCTTGCTTTCACACCCACTTCCACTCGAGCTGGGGGACTTTCTGCAGAAGTGGGCATTGGACGTGGAGCTGCCTGGCTTATGGAACGCCTGGGTTTGTTGAATAAGATTGAAACAGAAAGTGTTACTGTAAGCATTTTGGTGACGAGTTCAGGCCCAGCTGCTGGCTAACTTCCTCCTGCTGATTGCAAAAGGCTTTTTGAGGAAATAAGGTAGTAAAAAGAATAACGGGCAAAAAGGTGAATTTCTTAGGCTCAGCTGCACGTGTGTGGACACTGTCGACTTTTGCCATCTGCTAACGATCGTTCTTTTATCCACAGGCAGCTATTCTCTCTCCATAAGAGACTATGATCCACAGCATGGTGATGTCATTAAGCACTACAAAATTAGGAGCCTAGACAATGGAGGATTTTACATCTCTCCAAGAATAACTTTTCCCAACATCAATGATATGATCAAACATTATCAAAGTAAGTTAAATCAGTTAGTGACTGACTTAATAGAATACAGCCATTATTTCCTGTGAAGGAAAAGAAGTGCTTTCTTGTTTTGTTTAAAACCTTTTCATCTTTTTAAAATTATTATTTATCTTCTAAATAACCCCAGTATGCATGTTATCAAAGATAAAATAAAACTGTTTGGAACTGAAGTAATGTTGTCACCCTAATCAGACCAAATGCTGCTTGCTCTGTTGTACCATTGTGCAATAAAGAACAGCTTTATAAAACACCTCATCAGAGTTATGGTGAGGTGAAGCTATAGTCAGAATTGTCTGCATTGTAAATAAATTAAATCTATATTTGAGAACAAATTTGTATTCACAACTGGGACAAATATCTATAGAATGGTGAGTGTTGTCTTGTATCTGACGATGTGTGGAATTGGTTTTAATGTTCCAATCATTTTTTCTTTAATTGTTGTTAATGTAGTTTTGCAGGAAGTAAAACTCCATTGACTTTAAAGAAAGAAAATTGCACCTGTGTGGAATATATATTCATTATATTAACAAAAGAAAAAATAAAAGGAAGGCGGGAAAGGGACAAGTTTCTACCTATGTTTTAGCTGCAAAAGTGACTTTTCATTCTTCATAACCTCCTGGTGGATAGACCAGAAATATCTGGGGTTTTTGTTGGGTTTTTTCTTTTGTTTCTTTTTGTTGGTCAGTCTTCTAACTAGGAAGACAAAGACCAAAAAAATGTAGGACAGAAAATCACACAGTGATTTTTTCAAAGCCACTCTGAGGACTCGGCCATCTGATTTCTCTGAATTGTTAGGCACGTGCCGTGATTCTTTGGCACAACCAGAAAACCTGAAAATTATTTGACATTGGTATTGAAGTTATAGCTGGTCAGTGTCTGGAGAAAAAAAAACAATGGTGACCTACTTATGCTTGCATTCATGTGTGTCTGAAACCATGCTGCAAGAAAATTTCATGACAAACTCAGAATACTGGTCCCAAGGCTGACTCCAGTGTGTATCTTCATCAACATACTGTCAGTAATCAGGTCTTTTATTGTATTTATCTGGTACAAATTGTACTAAAAGCCCTTAATAATCAGATGGTAACCAGATGCATGTGACAATCCTTTATTTAATTTTTCTCTGAATACCAAATTTCAGTTTAGAGGTGCTTAAAGTTATGTGGGAGCACCAGAAAAGTTACATTTTCACCAAAATAGCTGATTATTTCAAATGATATTTTGAGCTGTTTAGTGCACACCTCCAATTAAGTAACATTTGTCTCAAGTTGTGAGGCACAGAAAAGTAATGGATTTTATATTTTGTGCTTTCCTTTGAAAACCAGAGCAATCAGATGGCTTGTGCAGAAAGTTGGAGAAAGCTTGTATCAGTCCCAAGCCTCAAAAACCATGGGATAAAGATGCATGGGAAATTCCACGGGAGTCAATTAAATTGGTGAAGAAACTTGGAGCTGGTCAGTTTGGAGAAGTCTGGATGGGTAAGTTGATTCTTTTGAAATGAGTATTTAAATCTGCTGAAAGAATTGTCATTTCTGAGTCATTCAGAAAAACAGTGGATGTGAACCTGGTCCAGTACACTTGTAAAACACCAAATCAGGCCCAAGAATATACTTTCTCCAGAGCAGGGAGGGTGTGTGTGGGGGAGGCTACCTGACAGAGCTGCTGAACAAATCTTTTAGTGTCTTTTCAAGGAAAAAAAAATGGTGAGAAAGCACTGTCATGTAGAAGGTCAAAGACAATACCATAGTGGGCTTTTTGGTTGCGTTTTGGGGGGGAAGTAGAAGATGTGATTTCTGCTTCTCAAAATGGATGAGCCTCTCAGAACTTTGTTTCAAACCAGGAAGTGATAAAAAAAGTGAAATAAAAACAAATCATATCTTGTCTCTCAGTAAAGAAGATGCTGCAATGTAATGCATGGGACTGCCATACTGGGTGAAAAAAAGGGACATTTAATCCAAGATGACTGTCTGCCAGCTTGCTACTCAGAAAGTAGGGGCTCTACATAGCAAAAAGATTAGAGATTGATCACTCCCTACCTTAATTAACATGCAAGTCCCCAATAATGAAAATGTCGTCAAACTTACAAGTTGTAAATGTTAAAATATACCCAGCAAAAAAATCATAGTGTGAATTTTTATAACGATAATTAGCTTTGCTTCCTTAGAAACAATATTTTCTCAGCCTCACTGACTTCCTGTGGCAAGGGGCTACAGCCAGTATCTGATCACATCCTGTAAAAATGATTTAATCCTCTTGCTTTTTACATTCTGCCTGTCCAGGCATCTGCATATTCTTGAGGGTTCTGTATTGTGTGCTCTGTGTGCTGTTTGTTACTTGCACACTTGTTACCAGTTACCATCTTATTTGAGGTAAACTAACAGACTTCTGCCCAAAGCCTTCATTAAGACAGGTTTTTTTTCAGGCCAAATCATTCTTTTAGTCCTTCCCTGAATCTGTGGTGGTTGTTGTTATGATATGACTATGATTCTATTATTATGATTATTAAGCAGCAAGATCCTATAGGCAGGGCTTTTCTGAGCAACGTAAACTTAGATCCCAAAGCTTTCTAAAAGACACAATGCTATGAAGGGGGCTCTGATGACCCATGGGAGCTCAACAGACTGCTGGGAGAGTCACGTTTAGAAAAGTAAAGCCCAGAGTGGTGCTGTCTGAGCAGGAAACGCCACACACAACTCCAGTGTCAATCAGAAAGCTCTGGTTCAGTCATAGATGCAAACTTTTGTTAGGAATCATGTAAAAATAGAGACAGGGATCTACTGGAAAGAGTCCAACAGAGAGCTACGAGGATGATTAAGGGACTTGAGCAGCTCCCCTGTGAAGAAAGGCTGAGGGAACTGGGGCTGTTTCGTCTTGAGAGAAGATGACTGAGAGAGGATCTTACTCATGTCTATAAATCTCAGAGGGGTTGGTGTCAAGTGGAAGGGGCCAGTCTCTTTTCTGTAGTGCCCAGCAATAGGACAAGGAATAATGGATATAAACTTGAGCATAGAAGATTCCACCTCAATGTGAGGGGGAACCTCTTTACTGTGAGGGTGATGGAGCCTGGACCAGGCTGCCCAGAGAGGTTGTGGAGTCTTCTTCTCTGGAGACTTTCCAAACCCGTCTGGGTCTGATCCTGTGTGGCCTGCCTTGGGTGACCCTGCTCTGGCAGAGGGGTTGGACTTGATGATCTCTAGAGTTCCCTTCCAACCCCTACCATGCTGTGAATCTATGAAATAAAAGCAAACAATGCATCTCTATAATATAATAATATATATAAAAGTATTGCCAAATTCAGCCTTTTGTCTGTCCATGAGAAAAGGCTGAAGAAACCCTCTAGCTATGCTATCCGAGAGTGACAATTTACATACTAGTCCAGACAAGTGTTAGCCCTCATGCAGTTTTTTCTGTCTAATAAACCAGGGCAAGAAATGTTTAACTGCCACTGAAACGCTCTGGAAGTCTCGGTGGCAGAAAGTAGTCACCTGCTTGAAAATGTAGATCATTTTGGGAAGTGGCTACTTCTGCACGTACACGCACAGAAGGTATAAAACTTTAAAAGGGTGGTTTTGGTTCAAGATGTTCCCCCCCTTTTTTTTTTTTTGGGTGTCATTATTTTAACCTCTAAAAGGGGCCTGACCCTTGCATCTGAATTGCTGCACTGTGAGAAAAATTAACGTACTGTGAAAGCGATCGCTGCGTTTCCTCTTCTCAGCTTCCTTTCTGAAGCAAGAGAAGCTGATTTGCACAGCGCATGTCCTCTCAAATTGGGAGCGTGGGTAGCACCAAGGAAGTTTAAGAGCTGGAAGAGATGTATGAGGTCAACTGTGCAATGCAAGGTTTCAACAAACACTCTGTATTGTAATGATCAACCAGGGGCGTCAGGTGGTGTGCTGGAGATATTGAGAAATGGTCTCCTGGCTTGGGAGCTACTTGCTGCTCTCTCTTCTCAGAGAATGAAGTTATTTTTCAGGCATAGTGTGAATTAGAGAGACGTGTTGTTCCATGGTTTAATTACTAAATGAATTCCTTCATTGATAAAGAGTACTTAGAGTTGTGGTTTCAGAGGGAACAGTGCCTCGTGCAGAGGATCTGGGCTTCCCTCTAAAAAGAGATACGGAGCTGCTGGAGAGAGTCCAGCAAAGGCCATAAAGATGATGAAGGGACTGGAGCATCTTTCCTGTGGGGAAAGGCTGAGAGACCTGGGACTGTTCAGCCTGGAGAGGAGCAGGCTCAGGGGAGATCTCATCCACGTGTGCACATACATGAAGGGAGGATGAAAAGAGGACTGAACCAGGCTCTTCTCAGTCGTGCCCATTGACAAGACGAGAGGCCATGGGCACAAACTGAAACACAGAGGCTCCCCCTGAATATCAGGAAACACTTTTTCACTGTGAGGGTGACCAAGCCCTGGCACAGATTGCCTCGAGAGGTTGTGGAGTCTCCGTCCTTGGAGATAGTAAGAAGACAACTGGGCACAGTCCTGGACAAATGTCTTTAGGTGGCCCTGCTTTACCAGGGGGGTTGGACCAGATGCTCTCCACAGGTCCTTTCCAACCTCAACCCTTCTGCAATTCTGTGGTATATGGGAAGATAAAGATAATACTGTTACTGCAATGTGAAGATATGTCAGCATATCTTCCATACTCTTCTCTTTTTAATCTGTCCAGAAGTACTCTTTGGGCTTCTGAGTTGACATCTCCCCTTTGTGCATTTTGGAGGGATTTAGCTTATGTTATGGGAGGACTAAGAAAAGTGTAGAAACAAAAAGCAGACCCCTATATGCCTTAAGCACTCAGCTCTGCTCCTGCATGACCTGTGCAGAGAATCTTTGTCGCTTACAAAGCAGGCAGGTGAATCTCCTCCATCTCTGGAGAGTCTCTTTTACACAGAGAAAACTTGCTATAAAGGACCATCAGTTTCCCAGTTTGGGTTTCTAACAGTGTCATACCTCTGTAGCTCAGCCCAGTTGTTCCCAGTGTGACCTTGCAGGGAATTACTGCATCTCGTAGGATTGCTCACAAAGTGGTTCATCTTCAGTCCCGGAGATCTGGTCAGAAAGGACAGACTCAGCCTTGTTATTGTCTGTTATAAATTCATGTCACATCTTGGCCTGATAAAGCCCACGCAAGAATGGGGGGCAGCCTGGTTGTCCAAGATACTACTCTGTCAAAATAATCATAATCAACTCCAAAATAAATACTGGAAACACTATAAAAAATAATGGAGGATTTTATTCTAACACATGGAGAAAAACGTGACTGACTTGTCCATGTAAGACATCATCACTTTTCTCAGGCTTGTTTGTACTATTGTTTGTATCACATTTAATTTCTAAGAGGTGGCTAAACTGCCAAGAGCCTCCTTTCCTGTGTTGTTTGAAAGGGTTTTTCACCATGGAGTTCAGCACATCTGGGCAGGTTCTTTAGTGATGCGATGAACTGGGGTAGCACCACAAGAGCAGAGTCTATGTTTTATGCATTTTTGTTCCTTGTGTGCTCTGTTAGGATGTGAGCCATGATGCTCTGTGGTATTAATAATCCATGAAGAGAATTCTCAAGCAGGGCTAAGAGAAAAGTTAACAAGCCAAATGGAGCCATTATAGTTTATTTTATTAATGAGACACATTTTGTTTGCATCTCATGTGTAAAAGGTTCCCTTGTTTGGTAACCCCTAAATTAGAATATAAGTAATGTATATTCTGGATGTGTATTCTCTTATGCAGCTGTTAGAAAATCAGAGTAAAGCATACTGCAGAAATACTGTTATTAAAATAAAAGACATCTAAAAATCATAGGATCTTAGAATGTTCTGGGTTGGAAGGGACCTTTAAAGGCCATCTAGTCCAACCCCCCTCGCGGTGACCGGGGACATCTTTAGATCAAGTTGCAAAGAACCTGAATTTTATGTGAGGTGCTCTAGATATAAGCAAGGAAAAGAGGTTGGAGCCAGCTGGGGTCGGTCTCTTCTCCCAAGGAACAAGCAATAGGAGAAGAGGAAATAGCCTCAAGTTATGCCCAGAGAGGTTTAGGTTGGACTTTAGCTTGATCAAGCTGCACAGGGTAGTTGTGGAGTCACTATCCCTGGAGGGTTTTCCAAGCCGTGGAGCTGTGGTGCTGAGGGACAGGGGTCAGTGGTGACCTGGCAGTGCTGGGGTAACTGTTGGACTTGATGGTCTTAAAGGACACTTCCAACCAGAACAATTCTATGATTCTAAGAATTTTAACTGCTTGTATATTTTTTGAATTCACATGTAGGCAGCAAACTGACCATATGTTCATTCATATCATGTGGCAAGGAACACTGTGACACAGCAGGTGCTGGGTTTACACCAGGAGCCAGGTTCAGCTCAGCCAAGGCAGATGTTAGCGAAGTGTTCAGAGCTGCAGGTACCATAGGAAGCAGGGGTGTTGCAGCACTGTAGCCACCCCTTCCCACAGCAACCTGTGCATCTCTGGAGTCCTTCTGTGATGCAGCTTGAATGTTAAATCTGCTGTCACCAGCTGAAGCGCTTTGAGGTCACAAATTTTCTCTCTGCCTGCACCGAGGCTGCAGTTTTTTACCTGTACAGTGAGAGGGTGCAGAGCAGATGATCTTCATGGAAACTACCACAGAGCTTCTCTCAGTAATAAGTGACCTCCTGACACCAGAGCCAGGACTTTGTTAAACTGGGGTGGTACAGATGTGTACTAAATAGATGCTGCCTGCTCCAGATCTGGTGTGGTCCTCAGCCTGAACCAGGCTAACGCTGGTTTTGCTGCTAATGGGCGGGCAGGAGAGGTGACAAATTCCAGTTTTGCCAGACTGTCAAGGGTCTATTTCTCACAGATGCTATTTGTGTGTGCTCATAGAGTTCATGACCACCTTTCCTCAGTGTTTTGGTATCCCAGTCTTCCCAATACCTGGTGAAACAAATGAAAGTGAGAGAGATCAATTATCTGTAGTGCTCTCACCAGCTAATTTGTGCATTACCACCAGCAGGCCCAGATAGACAATTTTCCTGCAAAAAAACCTCATTATAGGTGAGGTGCTGTAGTAACATAAACTTCCTGTAAGTAGAAGCCTAGTTTGATGGATCCCTTTGGTGAATATAAAATACTATTACATCATTAATGTTAAGTGTGCTGGTCACAAGTGCTTCACAGAAATATTAATGAGTACATTCAGGAGAGTATTCAACAGATTGGGAGTGGAGCTAGTGCTCTGCTTTAGGGGACAGGGTGGAAAAGCAGAAATGATACAAATAAGCTTTCTGCCTCCTAAGCAGGAACAAATGTATTTAATATCTGTTTTTCTGATAGATATAAATTGCATACCTGAGCTTTAACAGCAGACTTGACCTGTGGTTGCCATTTCTTGTTATTAGATCCTTTTGAGGCATATCTTTGTTATGCTTTGACCTGACCATGTTTGAAAACCTCTATTTACTAATCATCCAGGTGAATATTTTGTGATAGACATAGTGGCTTTTCTCAGGTGATGATCCTTCTTTTAAAGATGATACAACATGGAGTTGTTAGAGCAATAGATCTGGAAATTAGTTCCTCTTATTGCCACTGATTTCTTGTGTTAGGATGACAAATAGGATAAGGAAATTGTGGACACCAATGTAGAGGTGTATCCATTGTGGTAATACTGTTTGGATTGTTGCTGAATAAGGAAATGAAGCTATTTCATTGAGTCATGAAAGTTTTACCTCTTCTGAGAAACATTTTTGCAATGTTGAAATGGGTAAGGTAGGGGGCAGGAGTTGTATTTATATACACACAGCCCTTTTTATTGCTTTTATTTTTCAAATTGAATGACTTCACAAGAGAAACTTTAGGATCAGCACTTGCTACTTTGTTTTTAATGTTATTTTCATACTTATTTTATGTTTGGAAAATGCTGAAGCAGAAAATAATTCACTGCTTTTCTCTTCACTGGGTTGCTTTTTATACAATTAGAATCTTACGTTAGGAGGTTTGATAAACACAGAAATGAAACAGCCACAGTCTCTCCCACTCTTGGCAGGGGGACATGGTAAGAAATGATCACATTTAATTCTTGCTCTGAATGCTGGAGGATCCCGGTCCTGGCAGCGTATCTTTGTTGGTCATGAGAATCCTCCTTTGACTGCACTGTCCTGTAATGCTCCATTCTGAGCACTGAGGGTCATGGAAAGGATTATAAGCATGAGACTGGCATGCATAAAATGGCTATAATCATGGCACTTAAAGATGCTCCAGAATCTTGCAAGCGATCCATGGACTCTATTAGATTCTGGGACAATTTATGTGGGTGTTAAAACATCTCTTAACTGTTTGAATATTTTATGGGCTACTTGCAAAGGAAACCTTGGTGTGAAGTAAGGTAATTTGCTTCCTTGATTTTTTTTTTTTTTTTTCCAGATAATTGGTTTCTCAAAACAGGGAATGGATTATTTTTCACTGCAGTGTTTTATCAGTTGCAAAATAGAAAGGAATTCTAGCGTAAATATTTGTGCTATGTCTGGCACTTGCTCTCGGGCTCTTAGCTATTCCTGGAATCCAACCTCACCTGCTTTACAAATTCCTGCTAGTCGGGGCTCTGTGCAGCACAGAGTGACTTCTAGTGCACTGATCATGCTCCCTCCTTTTAGGTTACTATCACAACAGCACAAAAGTGGCTGTGAAGACTCTGAAGCCTGGAACGATGTCTGTGCAAGCCTTCCTGGAGGAAGCCAACCTCATGAAAACTCTTCAGCACGATAAACTCGTCAGGCTTTATGCTGTAGTGACCAAAGAAGAACCTATTTATATTATAACAGAATTCATGGCAAAAGGTGAGAACGCTGGCACTGAAGGCAGTGCTTTAGTAAACTCTTCTGCTTCTCCTGAATTAGGCCCTGTTGTGTCTGGTGTCATAGCAAGGCAATTAAAACAAACCTTAGAAATTGCCTTATCTGGCCCTTGAGTTGATAAATACCTGTGTAATCAGGTGAATGATGAGCAGTCCTGCAAGGGTGGCTGCACTACTAGAAAAGGACCTTTCTGAGAGCATTGCTACCCAAAATCAGTGGTGTTTCCCTCTCAGATTGCCTTGGGTGGTAGCTTTGCTGGTAGTTTTGCTGGTTTTGTATGTGTTTTCAAGCAGTTCTGCTGGTAACTTCATAAACAGCTGTTGACCTGTTTTATGGCTTGATCTGTGTTTTTCACCCAGAGAGCTTTCCTGATATTCTGTAGAGCAGGGTACTTACCACACCCAACACCACTGAGCTAAGCTATGGTCAGGTGGGAATTTTCAACACCCAGGACAATGGCAAAATTTGGATGCCTGATGTGCTGACTCGGATGTTACTGTTGTTGAAGCATGCAAAGAGACTGTCTTACTGTAGTCAATTTGAAAATACATCAGAACACTTCACTGCAAACATTTTATGACCTAGAAAGTTGGGTACCTGGCATGACCTTTATTCTGGTAATGAGCTACACTGACTTAATCTTTCTTTGTTGTTGCAGGAAGTTTGCTGGATTTTCTGAAGAGCGATGAAGGAAGTAAATTGTTGCTTCCAAAGCTAATCGACTTCTCTGCTCAGGTAAATATAAAGAAATATGCTCAAATGAAGGGGGGTTATTTCTCTCCAAGGCCAAAGCTCACACTGGACAACTTTATCCTAATATTTTATTTTTTTTTTTGCATTAAGAAGAATTTAAATTAGAAAATAATTGAATTTTCAAATAAGTTTTGATCAGAGTAAATAAGTTTACTTTGTTAAAAAAAAAAGCATGGAAGGAAGCTCATGGTGAACTGTTTAAATAACATCAGGCATTTTTTTTTGCTGCTGCAAACTGAGAATTAATATTACACACATCACTTGAAGATTAAGATGCGACTTTCAAAGTTTTTCAATTGCCTGATAGAAAAAGTCTGCACTCTCTTCATAGACAAATAGTCATGTGAAGATGAACTCTCTTTTTGAAAACTCTACGATCAAGAAGAATATTTTGGTTTATTATGTGTCTGGACATTACTGAAAGGAACCTGGTGTTGGTTAATCCAAGACCAATGACAATCTTGTCCAGATCAGTAACACATGTCTACCTCAAACCTTTCAAAGCTGCAGCCTTTTGTAAGTGGGGCTCTTCCCTAGAAACTGAGAATTACCACATTTAAGGCAGTGTGAACTTCAAAGCTGCTTTTAGTCACAAATCCCTGCCTTGTCCTGCCTGCACTTTCACCTGTAGCATTATAGTACAGACCCTGAAAAGAGTTAAAAGCCACATCTGCCAACACAAAGGGAAATCTTTTAGAAGTATACCTAAACTATCTCCAAGTAATCATCTCTACATGATTTTGGTTTTAAATAGGGCAGGAATGGATTAGAGAGCTCAGTTGTTTTTCAACTTCCAGAAGACTTGTCTTCCATCCTTACCCTGGGTGCACAGCTGCTGGTATTCTGAGATTTGTTGGTTGGCTGTTTTGAAAAGGATTTAACTTGCATATTCCTGGAAGCCTGTCAGTAGTTTATTAAAGGTAAAGGGGAAACTGCTCCCTTTTTGGTAGTAACACTTGTGCAGTGTAGGCAGAATCCTTCCTTAAAGGCCACAAAACATACTCCCAGCCAGGTCCTGAGTAGTAATTACATGTAGCCGAACAGTCTTGACAGGTACCAATGATCATTAAAACAGGGGGGGAAAGGCTTTAATCATCTTTTGTTCCTATGAGTTTCTCTACCTTTAACATTTCATTTGGCAATGAAAACCCAACAATTATCATAAAGTTATCACATGGGCTCTGGAACTCAGTCCCTTGATCAAAAAGTCCTCTTGTTTTTATTTTTTTTTCTTTTCCCACAAGCAGAGGTTTAACGTGCCCAGATGTGTGAACTCAGCTGTCCAGTTGCTGTGTTTCCTGTCCTTCTTGCATTCAAAATTCTTTGCCCATTATTCTTTTCCTACTTGGGAATGTTTTGCATGCCCAAATGCTTGCACATACGTGGCTGCTTTGAATTTCTCTGATTCAGTGCAGTCAAAACCATTGGCCTGGAGTGTCATGGAAATGTACTTTGTATTTTCTGAAAACCTAATGGATCGTTTGATGTCACATTCTTCATTAGTGATTAATCAGATGATGACTTGAGTGAGTCTGGCACAAATAAGAGGAAATAAAATAGTCTTCTGCTTGGGTTTGGAAACTAAATACTGTCATCACAAGTATCTCTCTTGTGAAGTGGTTCTTCATTCCCCAGCTGGCAGTTTACCCAAACGTTAAATCTGTGCAGGGAAGTTGATCCTTTTTTGATGGTTGATGTATTTTTGGTGACATTACTGGACCAGTCTGCATTTTGGTTGTGTCTCTTGAGCTGGCCAGTCCAATCCCAGCTCTGTTCTTAAAGCAAAACCTTCCCTTTCATCCCTTCCCATTCCTCCCCAAACCCAAGTAATGACAGGGGAAGGAGAGAGAGGCAGAGTACTGCTCTTCTCAGTGACATCCAATGATAGGACAAGGGGCAGTGGGTGGAAGCTGGAACATGGGAGGTTCCATGGAAACATAAGGAGAAACTTTTTCATGGTGAGGGTGACAGAGCCTGTGCCAGGCTGCCCAGAGAGGTTGTGGAGTCTCCTTCTCTGGAGAGATTCCAAACCCACCTGGACACGTTCCTGTGTGACCTGATCTGGGTGATCCTGCTCTGGCAGGGGGGTTGGACTGGATGATCTTTCAAGGTCCCTTCCAACCCCTGAAGTTCTGTGATTCTGTGTAATCAAATACTGCTCCTCCATTGTCTGTAAGTCCCTGGTAAGACTCTCTGTGGCAATTATTGACCAGTAGCCGCTTCCTTCATTATAAAACATCTTACTTATTTCTAGAAAATGTGAAATGCAGGTGTTTGTTCTCTTCATCTTTCTGGTTCAGTGTGAGAACCCCGCTGTGTTGTACCCGGGCAACGTAGCGTTCTGCTCGGAAGGGTATATCCGTTTGTAAGAAGAAGTTTGCAGTGGAAGGAGGTGAGAGGGCAAGTGGCTCTTAATTTTCCATTGCCTAAGCCGAGAAAGAGGAACAAAGACTGTGTGGTTTTGTGTTGTAAGTGGTGGCTGTCGATGCCTTTGTAGTCCCCCCCTCAGGGAGTTTTTAAAAATGGATAAGCAGAAGTGATGTTGGTGTTTTCTTAAAGTTCGCTCGGGTGCTCCTGCCCGCTTCACTGCGCAGCTGAAACAAGCACCTCTGGAGCTGCCCAGGGCTCCTCTGTGAGCTTGTCCACTCCTGAGGAGAGGAAAGAGCCCGTGTACCAGTGTGCTGGGGACTGGCACGGGAGAAGGCCCCTCACTGATGCTTCAGTAATGCCTCAGAGCTTGGGTGTTCCCCAGCTGTGTGGCCAAGCTCGAGCGGTCGTCTGTCACCTGCCCGCCCACGGGCATCCTGGAGAAGGACCTGCCCGTGAGCCTTGCCGGCAAACAGCCCCTCACCAGAGTCTCACGAGGAAGAGAACAACAGAAAGCTCTCAAGCACTGGGTTTTCTTTTTTTCCTTTTTCCCTTTTTTCCTAGCTGCTCTGGAAATTCTGGACAGAATGGGATCTACAGATTGGATTTTATTGCTCTGAGTTTAGAAACTATTCTTTCAGTTTCTTTCTTTCTTCTGAAAAGTAAAATCTTTTTCTTCAGGGAGAAAAAAAGAGGTAGTCTGTGCAAATACTGAAAATTATCATCCCCAGTGCATATTTTCAGGACACCAATTATCTTTAATTTGTTTGGAAATTAATTTGGGTTGCTGAAATACAAATTGCATTTACTTACGATAGTATCTGCGAGCTGTTGTTGCCAAACACTCCTCATGTATGAACGTGTCATCGTAGAAGAAAATAAAGTTGTTTGCCATGCCTTAGCAATTGTTTCCTGATTGTCCAGTCCTATTCTGGGCAAATAGAAAGTTTTTTAACTTTTAAAAGTTGGGGTTTTTTTAACTTCAGGGGTTTTTGACTCTATCTGCACTGTTGCTTCACCAGTCTTTAAAAAAAGGTCCATATCTTTTTAATTCTTTTTATTTTCTTAGTATCTGGAAAATGAATGGGTTAATAATTTGCGGAAAAGAATATTTCAGTTAGAAATCTTAGGAACATTTTCATTAAGGTTTTGTTTCAGGAAATGTCTCTACTACATCTCTCTAATCCTGGCAGCTGTTATTCACACAGACAATTCTTTTGCTGCTGCTACTGTAAGTAGAGTTTTGCAGGACTGGCTCTACAAGTAGGTTTTCCATGGCGATCACCCCGTCCCTTGCTTCCATCTAAAAAATGCTCCGAATATACCTGCAATGAATAAATGGAAGTGGCTTTGCTGATACCTTGGAAAGAAGAGAGGTCAGAGCAGCAGCTGGTGGTGGTGTTGAAATATCAAACCAGTTGTTTTGCTGGTTGCAGATTGCAGAAGGGATGGCCTACATAGAAAGAAAAAATTATATCCACCGAGATTTGAGAGCAGCCAACGTTCTGGTGTCGGACTTACTGATGTGCAAAATCGCTGATTTTGGACTAGCCAGAGTTATCGAGGACAACGAGTACACAGCAAGGGAAGGTATGTGGGGTTGTTTTTTTTTGTCTTTTAAAACTTCAGCCTCTGGGAGGCAGCGGGGCTGTATCTAACAACACCGTGGTCACCTAGGACAGAAAATGTCATGAGAACTTCCTAGAGGCAGAGTTCTAATGCCAACAAGTTTAAGAAAGTATAAGAAAACAAATAACTTCTCTGTGCTCCCCAGGCTTTTGGGGAAGATTATTTTAAATGAATTTGAAGAACAAAGAAAATTGACAGTAGTTGACTGCACCCAGGTTTTTCTACACTGAACAAAGTAATTGCACAGCCACAGCTTCCATCTCACTCGAATTAAATGCCAGAAAAATAGGACCTTGTTTTCTCTTCACATCCTTCAATGCTATATGCACCTCCTGTCACTTGGGGAAGGGAAGGAGCCCTCAGGGTTGTAGTTGCTGGAAAGAAGAAAACCTTTAGAAAAGAAAATATGGTCGTCTTTAGAAGCTGCTTTAGGAACTGCAGCGATGATTTGCGTGTTCAGCAGCAGTGCTGCTACGTGTAGAGACACGGGAGGGCTGGGTCACGCCGCTGCTCAGCACACATGGGAGCTAACAGTGCAGCAGGGTCAGGACTGGCAAGAGGGGAAATCGTACTGTTAAATACATTAGTCTGGGTTTTGCCATGTGTGTTTTGCTTGTGTTGTTAAGGATCCTTTCAAAAAACACACAGTCGATTTGCCAGAATGAAAAGTTTTTATTTATGCTTCCGTGCACAGATGGCTTTAGTGTAACTTTTTGGGGCAGGTTTGTTGGCTGGCTTTCCCCCTCTCCTTTTAAAGACAGCACGTCATATTTTCACACAGTCTGGATGGAAATTGTGTTAATGTAGGGTGGGAGCGGAAGAACTCAAGTATGAGGAAGAAAGAGAAAATGCACCACAGTTGAGATTAAAGGAAGACGAGCTCTGGAGTAGTCACTGGGTGACAGTAATTCACTAGATCAGAGGGAAGGGTCTGATTAAGCAGTTTTCAGAGGTACAGAACCTGGAGCTGTGTTTTTTTAGCTAGCTCTGGACATTGTATATTGACTAAATGAACCTTTTGGGTTATAAATTCTTTATGTCAAGTTTCTTTGATGTGTTTTCTGACATTCAGAAAAGTTTCCTAGCTTACCTGGTATTTTGTGCCAGAATGATAGAGCAGCCTAAGAAGGGCAGAGGCCGAATCTGCTATACAAGCAGATTCTTCCTTGTCTGCAGAGCTAATGTAATATTCCCCAACAAAAGCTGCTTGAACTTTTCTTATTTAACTGGAAGGTGTTTGCTTTCATGGGGGGGGTTCTGGAATCAGTTAATTAGGCACAAAAGACAGTATTTTAAGATATGGCTTTTAAAGATAGGACTTGCTGCTGCTTTTGCATCTATGGCTGAATGTGAAATGTATTCAAGTGTATGCTGAAGCCAGATGGACTTTCTTTAAAATAGGAAGAGTTAGTGTCTTGCAAAGTTCCAGGTGATGGGAATTTTAACACCGTTTCCTGATCACGAGGCAGAAGGGAAAATGGGACTGTAAATTTAGGAGAAATTCACCATGCCTAAGAGTCAAAAGGTGCTACGTAACTTTTGGCATCTTACTTGTGCCTCTGACACAAGACATTGCAATGTGGCAATGTGTGTCCTGCAGGTCATCTCTGCTGGTAACTCCTGGTGAGGAGGAGCTGCTGCTAACTTTGCTAATTTAGGGGTATCATTGACAAGTGAGGACCTTTTAAGACTTGATATTGAGTGTTTATATTTGCCTTTGATCGAGACCTGTACTTTTTTTTTAGGTGCAAAATTCCCTATTAAATGGACAGCACCAGAGGCAATTAATTACGGATCTTTCACTATTAAATCTGACGTGTGGTCATTTGGGATTCTCCTGTATGAAATCGTCACCTATGGAAAGATTCCTTACCCAGGTATGGGCGTGTGTTTATACCAGCACCCTTTATTTATCCCATGGTCTTAGAAAGCAAAGAAAATACCCAGGGAGAGAGCTGCCATCTGACAGCAGCAACAGCAGTGATTTGGAAAAGGTCTTGCAGGTAACATCATCACTTTGAAAGCTCTTTAGTAACCGTGTGTGCAAACCCCCATCTGCCTCTCTGGGGTAAATTTGAGCAGACAGACTAATGGCACCATGAACACACGGTCAATTTTAGGTGTTCCAAAGGTGTTCCAACTCCAGCAGATGCTGCATTGTCACAGAGACCGGCTTTACGGTCAGCAGCACAGTCCCAGTGTGAGGACACAGTGTTCCCAGCTGTAATGTCGCTGTGTGAGCTGCTGGGGTTTTTAATATCAGAATATGTGAAAGAATGAGTGCTTTCACAAGCAAAAAGGCTGTCATAATTTGTCAGTATTTAGCTAATCTCAACAAATATGAAAGCAGCCCCTAAAGCAGTGCTGAAATATTTACTGCTGCTTGTTCCATAGGGTTCAGGTGTGAGATCAGAGTCACTTCTGGCTGCGTTAGGTAGCTGGGCAATGGTTACGTGCTGCATGTTTTAGTTTTCTTTCTGTTAAGCAAAGTAAGTATTAATGTGTCCAGGCCACAGGGAGGGTTTGTATGAAGGGTATTTCTATGCTGGAAAATTGTCACATCTCGGGCATAGCTGATGAACTCTGGGCAGCAGACTGTATTCACTTCAGCTTGCTGAGGTTATGGAAAATTGACCTAAATTCTCTTATCTTGTGGGTGAAAAGGGAAAGTACAGCCATGTCCACCTGTACTGCACATCTTGTAGATGGAGTAACTTCTGAGAAGAACCCTTAGGGTCCTGCAGTTCACCGACAATAAAGGCAGAACAGATATTTCATGCAAGCAAAGCTTTCCCAGTGCTTCCAATGCAGCAGCTTTTGCCGTTTAAACAGTGAAAATATTTTCACCAGGACTTTGCGAGCGGCTGCAATTCTGCACCCTGAACTGCCAGAGAGGGCAAAGGGGCAGACCAAAGTCCCTGAAATGACAGTAGGCTCACCACCTCTGGCCACAGGGAGATGGGATGTCCCCTGGGACTCAGGCAGCACGGAAGGGGTGACGGTGGCCAACGTTACGCTCAGTTATGGAAGAACTTACTGACTTTCCACGGAAGAGGTAGAGCCAAACCAGCTGTTCCCATTGCTCGCTGAGGCTCCAGTCCAGGAGAGCCCTTAAGCTCAAGAGTAGTCTCCTTAAACTTCAAGAGGTGATAGGGCTGCGTGTGCAGCTGAGTGTTTAAACACGCTCCAGGTCGGTCTGTAGGTAAGGGCTATAAACTATGACTGAGCAGCAGGTCCTCCCAAAGCTGTTGTAGACACTGCTCATGTCCCCAGGACGGATGAGGTGGGAGGTGTATGCAGCCAAGTAATGTCTGGCTCTTCCCACAGTCAGGATACTTTTTTTTTCCTGGTGGGACATGCCCGTGTACCCAGACAGTCGCCTGTGCTGAGCTGGGCTCACCAGGTTATTTCTGGATGCCTTGAAAATTGTCCTTCCCTGAGCAAACCTACAAGCCCACTACAAAAACACAAAACCCAATCCAGTACTTAATTCTGCAGCTAAGTCTGCTCTCTCTTTACCTCCATAAACCATATATTTTTTATTTTAAGAGCAAAATCAATCTGTACAGTAGACACAGTGCTGCTGTACTACTGTAGTAAAGTATCTCTTCTAAAGGAAGAATCTAGAGAGATATTTTTTTTTTAAATATGGGAGGATTTTTATGAGCACCATAAATAGGCCATACACCATGGATTCATTTGTCAACCAGCCATTAGAAGCAGGAGCCTCCTGCCTGCACCCTGGAAGATTTTAATAGTTTGCAGGCATTGCTTGCATTAAACTAGAAGAAGGATATATGTCTGGTTTAAATAGAAATTGAAAGACCCTATCAGATTTAAGGTGATACTGAAGAATCAGAAGGGCAGCAAAATAATGGGTGACCAGTTTACCTGAAGAGATGTGACAGGTTTGGGCAAATTACCCCAGACTGGGAAGAGTAGCCTGGTGGGAGGCTGCAACCAGCAGTTTCTAGAGAGAAACAGTAAAATTGATTTTTCAGCTCTAATGGGAATGTTTCAAAATACCATTTTTAAGTAACCAGCTCCAGCAACCAGAGGGCATTCACCATAAAGCTGCATCTGAAAGACTTGGAGTTGAAATAGCAAATGGTTAATTCCTCTGAGGAAAATCAAGGTGGGCAGCTTGGTAGGAAGCATTTCCAGACACAAAACTTGGAGCTTTTGTGATCTTTGTGCTTTAAATTCCAACAGCTGTTTCTCTTCAGTTAATGGGACCATAGTTTCAGGACCTACCTCTGAAATATGAAACAAGTATCCAAGTCTCTGGGCAATTAAGTTGACGTGGTGGTTAAAATTAATTTCCAGGTGATTATATAGTATGTCAGATGCTGGCAACACCCAGACTTGCATTCCAGTTCTGTCCATCACTTTCTGTAGAGTGGGATTCTTCCTCTACCCCACTGTGTTCATGTTGTTTCCTGGGCTCTACTGTAAGGAAATATATCTTTACCAGTAAGGTAAAGTGAGGTACCACAGCAGAAAAGAACAGACATGTACTGAGACTTTAGACATGTACCAAACCTTGAGAGCTAATGTCCTTTGCTAGTATTCATGAGGGAGTAAGTTTAATAAACTTGCACAGGGGCCATATTTCTTTTTCTGATTAGGATGTAGTTTTGATAAGACAGGTAGTTCTCTAGCCACGAAAAAATAATTCAATAAGTAGCTATTTTGAGAATGTGAGATGGACAGGTAAGCTTTTTTGTGCTAAATAAAACCCCTAAAGATAGGCAAGGATGTTCCTGACATATTTAATATGAAATACAGATAAAAGTATTTTCATTTTTTTTTATCTTGTGAACTTCAATGGTGAAGATCTTTACTGTAAAATTAATTAAAAAAAAGTTTCTTTAGGAATTGAGATCGTGTTATTAAGTCTCTTTTTTGTTGCAGGTATGAGCAATTCAGACGTGATGGTCGCTCTTCAGCGCGGGTACCGAATGCCACGCATGGAAACCTGCCCAGCTGAGCTGTATGATATCATGAAAACGTGCTGGAAAGACAAAGCAGAAGAGAGGCCAACATTTGATTATCTACAGAGTGTGCTTGATGACTTCTACACAGCTACAGAAGGGCAGTACCAACAACAGCCATAGAACACTTCTATTGCCATGGCTTGTTGGCACAGACTATTATTTGGACAGGCTGCTCCAACCATGAGCTTGGATGTCTTAACTGAGTGTGGAAGCTGAAATGCTGAAGGGAAGAGTAATTCTGCTGAGAAATGATTATGTTTTTCTTTGGTTAAAACAGTTCCTCTAAAGCTTGAAGTTCTCCTTAAACGCTCTATGTTTTGCATCAGAAAGAGCCCAAAGCAAGCAGGCTTTTTGGGGTGGGGAGGGAGAAGGAAGGAAAGGGATCGTGCACTGGTACAGTTGGGCAACGCCTTCTTAGGATCCAAGTCATGCAATACATTACAAGGAGACCTTTATAAAAGGGGCAAGAAGATGTGTGAAGTTTTTTTTCATAAGAAAAAGTCATGAAGGAGAACTTACAGGTTTAAGACACAGGGGTGTTCTTAAATCATCATCTTTGAAATACAGAATATTGTAAAAATTATTTTTATATCCTTGTTATTTCATATTAGTACCTGGAGCACTGTCAGCTCTTAAGACTTGCTAAACAGTGCCGTGGTTTCCTTGAAGGAAGGGTTATGTAATTCTTTACCCTGAAGATGATTCTGGATTATTGCTGTATTACTCCTACTCATTTTGAAGCCCTTTTCAAGCCATCACCAGTGCAGAAGTGCAATACAGACACACACAACAGCAGAAGCAGCAGCACACCTTGTTCCCTGTTCAACCTTCAGCTTCCCATGAGGCCGAAGGCCTGGGGAAAGCAGAGGCTGGTGAAGGCTGTTAATCCTTTCAGTGCAGTTGCTGAGGCTGTTACCAGTGAAAATATTATAATCTTAACTTCTCATCCTCTGATTATTCAAGAATATTCCTTGTATTTTTGCTGCTTTAATCAACTAACCTCAAACCTGTTTTAAGGCTAAAACTGGCTCTAGCACTGGCAAGAACAAGCTGTGGAAACAAGCAGTAGGAAATGAAGGGACATTCCAGGTTTGTTGGTCCATAGATAAATCAAAGGGAGAGGAGTGAATGCAGTTCACTAAGCTCTACCTACTGAATCCTCTATCCACTCACCAAAACAGCTGAGCTGGTGCCATTGCAATGGAACTACAGCAGAGATGATGGGTTTGTTTTCAAAGTGACAGTGGTTCTTAACAACTGAAGCCCAGTACACCTTTGTAACACCCCTCAGCCCAACAATTTAGGCAAATGGTACTTTGCAGAAGCTTAAACCCCCTTTTGATAAAGCTTCAGTGTGCAGGCAGTTGAAGTCATGGCTTTTCTTTTCCATTGGCTTCCTTCAGTCAAACTGTGCAGTCTAAGCAGCCTATCAGTTAAATATGTAAATAGTTTCTATTGTATGGTGATTTTTAATTTTAATAAACACTTAATCTGAAGCAAGTTGTACAGTAGTAATTTGAGATAAAAAATAGCTGATGTTCTAGTCCCAAGCGGTAGCTTCACATAAAAAAGGGGAACATCTGTTTATCACCACTAAGAGGATTCTGCTTTCCTTACACCCCTCTTCAGTTTTGAGAAGCTGGAAAGGACCAAAGCAGCTCTTTTCTGCATCCTTGTTAGGGCTTCTTTTTTGGTGTGAAGGGCAGAGAGAGAGAAAGTCAGGTCTCAGCTGTCCTTAAAACAGCTTCTCTAAACTAATTCATGGACTATCAACACCATCCTTTGCAACTCCCTGAAAAGCATTAAAGAATCAGTCAGTGCTTCATTTTATTTTAAGGGAAAATAGCTTAAGATAATGTAACCTTGTCTTTCAAACCATGTCCTGTAGGCAGCCTAAAAGCTCAGGGAAGGAGGAGGGAAAACAGAACCAGTAGTTGCTCAGGGAACAAGAGGTTATATAGTTAGTGTTACATGAAGCTGCTCACAGACACTCAGACAAGTGACACTGTCCCAGTGTAGCACTGGATCAGTCAAAGGGGTATTACAGAAAGTTTCCAGCATTAGCCTCTTCTGCTGATTTTTGTTAGCTTGTTTGAATATTGCTGTTCTTTGAGCAATTTGTACATAACAGCTTCCTAATTCAAGGTATTCTGAATGTACTTATATCTAGAACTGCTCAGAGTTGGCTTCTTATTCACATATCACTACACCAAAATACTGGAATAGTCTGTGTGAGAGCAGAATAATATTTTGGAAATTGTACCCTGGAAGGATTAGAGGCCTTTAGAACTCCTGGAGCCAAATAATCTGTATTACCAGGAACAGTTCAAAACACGAGCACAGCGCTGGCTCAAGCCTGGTTCGAGGCACATCAGAGGGATGACTTCACTCTGCATTTGCACTGACCCACCCCAAGCTCAAAAGCCCTGTGGCCCCACCAGTCACACCAGCAAAGGCTGTTCTCGGTGTCGTGCAGGGAGGCTGCACCACCTAGTGTCGCCACAGGGAGGAAGAGGAGGCTCTGCTTCTGCACTGGGTCCCATTCTACCGTGGGAAACAACACTGCAGGGACTGGTCAGTCCCATTTACTTAGATTCTGCCTTGTCCTAGTGCAATCCTCCAGCACTTACAGGCCCAGTATTTCCACAGTACTTAGAAAAAACTCTCACCCTCACTGACTTAAATGGCTCTAAGAAAGCAACTTCAAATTTTATCACTCTCCAGACTGCCTTCCTTGAGTTACTAGAGTAAAGGTAATATAATCAGGGTTATGATTCTCTCAACTCAGGATCATCCTATGTCAATCACTATGATCATTTAGCCTCTAAGTTTATGATCTTATCTTGATTTCACCAATTTCCTCACCTTTATAAAATGAACAGTCAGAGTTTAATTTAGAACTGGAAAATTTTATTATAAATCATTTTTTCAAAGCTCAATGCATAGTCTTAGTGGAAAGTCAAGTGATATTAAAACATGTTCCTTTACAAAGCTAATTTAGCTGAAAAATAGCAAGGAGCCAGACTTCATAAGACCTCATTTTGCCACCTCTTTTAGCAATTTGCTCAGTTTGGTCCCAAGAGAGCAGTCTTCTCCAAGTCAAAGCCAGAATATTAACAGGAACCAAGCTAGTTTAACTACTTGAGTTTAGGCTTACAAGCCATCTGGTTTCTAAGAATCAACAATGAAATAAAATTTAATTTTAAAAGGTAACAAGCAGCAGATGGACATCCCCTTTCACCTGAATCACACATTTATCAGTCTATAGACCATGATAGCAGTTACTCAAGAATTAAAATAATATATTTTCTCAAATCACAGCCCTATAGCAACAGTAAAAGCATGTTTAGACCTAACCTTACGTAGCTCTAAAGTCAACCCTGATTCAATTTAAGAGTTCTGTATCAAACATTTTTCTGTCAGTTAACATGATAGTGAAGATGGCATCAGAGTAAAAAAAAAGCTACCACCAGTTTAAGATTCATAAAGAAGCCCAGTAATTGCATACTTTGATTAATCAAATATTACTCTTTCGCTTTATGAGCCAACAGTACTTGTTTTCTTGAAGAGGATGAAGCCTCTTCATTCTTCCCCCAGCCTTTACCAGGAGGGGTACCAGCAGTGGCTGCTACTGTGGATTTCAGGTTAGCCAACAAACCTCTCCTGGTTTTGTGTTGTTTTGGCTCCTCTATAGAGAAATTCTTTTTCCGTTCATCAAGTTCTTTTTGCAGAGAAGACACCATTTCTTCAAGCTCAAGAACACGTTTAGCCCAGTTCTGAAGAGTATTCATCTCCTGATCCTGTGAGGATAAGGCTGTGTTAGGTATGTGAACACTCCAAGATCTTTTGCATGTAGTTAATTTTGTTTCAGATGATTTACTCTACCAGTAAATACCCTTGTTATTACCATGTCAAATGGCTACTCAGTACCCACTTCTGAATTTTATGTAATTTAGAGAACAGCAAACTAGACCCCCATCAGATCTAGTTAGAGACCAAGCCTGACTAAGATGCTGCTGCTAATGTGCTTAGCCAGACTGTGGTGGTGTGTTCTAGGAATCAAATAAAGGCATTTTTCCTGTCTTGAACTGCAATTACTGAAAGCAAAACAGGTCAAATCAAAACTCCTAGCACAGTCATAAGTCCACTAATCAGAACTGAATAAATGCTTTGAGTGGGCGGAATGCAGAGTCCTAAAGATGCTCTCTAATCCTTGTGGTTAACAAAAAAGTCACCTTCCTACGTTTTATAACAGATTAAGAAACAAAATTCAAGATGAATAATTTTCACTCTTAGACTAAAAGGCACGTGGAAGGGAAGTTAACATTCAAAGAAACATCACTAAGCAGTCCTACACCTGCCTTGCTTCATTTGTGGATTACAAATGAGGCAGAGGTGCAAAGTGTCAAGAGTTCAAAATTTTCCTTTTTTTTATTTAGGAAGCCAGTTGATATCTGAGGTCAGTCTCCATCAACTTTATGAAGTTCCTGCTTTTGAAGGAAAGATTTACCTGTCTACATTCTCACCCAGCTCAGCCACCTCTGCAGTCAGTAAAGCTTTAAAGCCATAGATCTTTAGGTCTTGTTGCACTAACATCTGTGAACTGACACCTTGCCAGCCCTCAGAAAAACACTTCATGACTACAGTTCTGAGTAGTCTTTTCTTTGCTTGACAATAATTTGTGGCATTGTTAGATTAGCAAGAGCTGTCAGCACAGAGTTACCCTATTGGCCGAGTCTGTCACTGAAGCTGAAAACTGTGCCCTGTCTTACAAGATAGAAGTCATGGAGTGAAACATAAGGGCTATGAGCTCCTAAGTTGGGAAAGTTAGGGATAGAAAAAAAATGCTATCATCAAAAGAAATTCAGATTCAGAAGCATTCAGCACAACTACAGATACGAGGCATATTAAAGTTGTTTTGAAATTGTTGACAAACCTTGAGCGCAATTGTACGCTTCAGTTGGCTGTTCTCTTCTGCCATTTTTCTGTAGCCTTCATTAGCTTCTAGCAGGGTTTCATTTAGTTTCTGCATTTTAAACTTCAGGGATTTTATAAGCTGAAATTAAAGCACACACACACTGAAGTTCAGCACAGCATGTTTTATGTTAATTTTGTTTATGAGTGTGGCTGGGATTTTGTAACTCGTACAGACACCATAAACACTTCTGATTAATAGTGAACACTGGAAACTGCAAGATCAAAGCAGTGAAGAGGAAATCTGCTCCTCTCAACCTACATGACAACCCATCATTTCTGGTGATAAAATACAGCTGGACCATTCAAGAGCTGTTGTGCTGAAGCTAATAGATTTACACAGACCTGTCAATCAAAGAACAGCAGCACAAAGCTACCTCTGGAACAGGGGAAGCTACAGTCTGTTCCTTTTCAGTAAGGGTAGTTAGAAGCACACACTATTAATATAATGAATTGGAGCAGTTACAACATAAGACCTCACCTTCCTGCTGGGAATACTGAAGTCCTGAGAGGGAAAAGAAACTCTGAACCAGCAAAATTAATGTTATGTCATTAATGTACTTTTACAAGGTTGCAGGGAAAAAAAAAAAACAAACCAAACCAAAGTCACCCTTTAGCCCACTAAACACAAGTTTAGTGGCTGAATGGGAAGAAAAAGTAGTTAATTACTCATCAGAAATGACCAGATACTTGAGGCAAAGCAGCAGAAGGATGCTGATGGAACCAGCTGCTTTAAAATGCCCTCGCTTCAGTTATTGCCAGACAGCAATCCCAGCATTCTGAATAACACTTCCTAGCCACAGAAGCCAATCAATACTGTAGACCCATATCAGGCCTAAAAGCCAAACATCCATCCAAATTTGAAACTGACAGAGGAAATGGAAAATGATGTAGAGCTCTCAAGAACAGGAGTGAAAAACAAATGTCAGGGACATAACATGAGGCATTAAACTTGGTATGTACAAGTTATTTTTGGAGTATGCTTTGTCAAAAGAAAGGTATTTAAGTTCACTTTCCATTTACATGGTTTATTAGAACCAGCTGGAACTATTTCTCCTACTCCTAGTTGTTATTAGCAAAAGGAGCAAGGCTTGTCTCTTCCCTCCTCCTCCTCCTCCTCCTCAAACACAGAAAGCCAACCACAGCCTTGCAAGAAGTTCATCCATCCAAGGTATAGACTAAAACTGCACAGCTGCAAATAATTGGTATGTGTTTGCCATAACACAGCCCGAAGGCCATCATTTCCACCTCTATAGTCTATTTAGAGCATGGGATCTTGTTTGAAGAATAGTGGCATTACCCTTTAGTTAAGCTCAAGGGGATAGTGGAGATCAGTAGTCAGAGGAAGGACTGGTTTAAGGCACTATTTTGGCTCTAGCTCTAGGCCATTACCAGATTCTGAAGCTGTTTCCTTGTGCATGAGCAGACAGCACTTCAGGCAGGAAAGCACTAATGCCACAGCAGCAACATTTACAACAAATTCCAACACGAGACCATTAAATTCCCTACTTCCAACTCACATCACACTCACCCCTTGACTTGTTAGGGTAGTAGATGCCTTTACAAATTAAAGCAAAGGCAGAAGCACAGCCAGTCTCTGACAAAAGTCACCCACAACTGGGCAAGGTCTTTTTTTGTAAACCTGACACCCATTGGTAGGAATCTTCATGTTTTTGTCTACAGTGCAGATCATTAAGTACTGAGCCATGCCAGAGTTTAGGACCATAGCCCCCAGAGATTTGTCAAATGCTAAGCAAAAGCTACCTCCTCTTTCTCTTTGCATTCTTGCTGCAATCCTTCATTGGCTCTCTTCATTGTCTTGTTCATAAGATCTATAGACAAAAGAAAACTTTACTTGTTTATACACAAAATCAAAAGTCAATTGAACTCTGAATATCCAGATTAGATTCCTACCTAGTTCCATGTTATTTTCATTAGTCAGCATATCTGAATTCAGACTTCCCAGAGCCAACAGCCTCCCTGACTGTTCATCAAGTTGCCTTTCCAGTTGCAGTATTTTACTCTCTCTAGCCTGAAATAAAGAAGGGCACATAGAAGAATTTGTCTTAATTTCTGCTTAATCTGATGCATTACTGCACGGCCTTCAACTATACTACACGTGTATAGGCAGTTTTAAAACCATTTCCAGGTGGAAATTGTGATGATTATGGTTGAGAAGTCCCAGCAAGGACTAGCACTCAGATCACAAGACCTTCTAGGAGGAAGTTACTTCACACAGGAGCCAACTCTTCCACATCTGAAGATTTCCAAACTGTATTAAAAGTAATCATATGACAGAAGCAACCCTCAGCACATCTGTGTTAAACACTGTTGCCAACTAGTTTGCTAAATAAGGAAGAATTATTTCACAGAACTAAATTTTAATCTCAATTAAAAAGGCAGAAATGTTTATAGATCACAATCTACAACAGAGACCCATTTCCCTCATGTCTGGAAAGGAACCTGCCTAACTGTGGAATTCTAGGTAGAATTACATTCAGGAGATGAAGTTCTCTCTTGCATAAAGTTTGATTCCTCATCAGTTTCTTATCCCACAGTCCTCCCTCTAGACCTTCAGAGCAGAGATCCATTATAATTAAATTAATTACTCTGTACTAATTTCCCCAGTGCCCCTTCAGACTAGCTTTTTACTCTCCAATCCCAAGGATCTCCACAAAGCCAGGCTGCTGTATACACTGGCCCTCGAGGTGTTCCAATCATTGCACTACAGAGCTAAAGAGGACTAGGATTTAATCATCCTGTGCCCTCAAAGATAGGAAGTTTGGGTATACACTACAGGTGGTGTTAAACAGAAGCCACCTCTCTCTTCATGGTTAGCAAAGCAAATTTTCCAGTGAAGAGGCTAGCACACTTTTTTAGCAGCAGTCAAGCCATACCTCAACTTTCTCTTGTTCAGCTAGAAATTCTTCTATGGGAACATAATTATGTTCAACTTGTTCCATGGCACACATGTACGCGTGTTTCTTGATGGCCTCTTTATACATTTCAAATTTGCTCTCCAGTTTTTCTTCATAACTGTCTTTCAGATCTTCCAGACGGTTGCTGAGGAGAACATGTTAGTTTTATTTATTATATCAGCATTCCAGCTATTACAGGTTGACTACATGTGTTCAACTGGCAACATCAAAGTTATTCACCTTATCATAAATAGTGAAGTTAAGAGACCAAGTAGTACTTCTGTCCCCTTGCTCCTTTTAATTTTCAGTGATCCCCCAGACTTGCACTGAGGTGTAACTTGTACTTGGCATATACCAAGAAAAGTGCTATAGAACACACA
This sequence comes from Megaceryle maxima, assembly GCA_024605025.1. Taxonomy (NCBI): domain Eukaryota; kingdom Metazoa; phylum Chordata; class Aves; order Coraciiformes; family Cerylidae; genus Megaceryle; species Megaceryle maxima. The sequence goes on from JANHGN010006042.1 coordinate 50,651, forward strand.
CTTAGCATTTCTCAAACAAATGTTTTATATAAAATAATCCACCAGTGGATGGGACTGCACCCACTTAGAGCTGATAACTGAAGCATTCTCCAGGAGATGTCTTTCACACTGGTTTGTTTTTTTCCATTAAAGATAAATGCCAAATTAATTTTGCTTAATTACATATTAGTCCTGTCAGTTTAAAACAATGCCCCAGTAGTGACACAGAACATCACCTCAACAAAGAAAAGGTGTCACTGCTGTTTCCTGGGTTGGGCCAAAAGCACCCAAAGAATTTTAAAGTCAGTGCAGGTGTTAAACCACAGTGTGTTCATCTGGCAACATCACTTGTAGTTAGTCTCTGTTAGCAATTTGAACAGCAGGAAACTGATTTCAGTAAGAGAAGAGTTCAGAGGAAGTGAATTCAGCTTGAGCAATCTGGACAATTTAAAAAAAAAAACAACATATATATAACCCCAAATTAGCTACAGCAGTGAAAAGAGCCACAGTAATTTATAAGATAGTAAGTTAATGATGGTTCATAAGTCATCCAGGAGAGCTCAAGAGAAATACAGTTCACACTGCCTTAAGCACATGCATGTTAACTTGACCAAGTGTAAGCTTTGGAACAGCCACAAGCCTCAGTGGGGTACCTGCAACGATCTTCTCAATACTTATAGCAAGCCAGGCCGATCTCCAGTAATTGCAAATTAAACAGAGAAAAGTTCAGCAGGAAGCAGCATTATTTTTTCATTGTACATGGCAAGAGGCTGGGCAGTACAAGCTTATTTTAGTGTTCTTTCTTCCCTTTTTTTTTTTGGAGACTTTGAAACTGTCGAGTCTTAACATTTTTAAATAATGTGAGCATGCATGTCTTGCATATACAAAGGAATGAGTATAGATCTAAATGCATGCATTTCTATAAGTGGAATCCCTTCAGTCTTGAAGAAGGACTGCACTATTTCTTGCCTCCAGGCTTCCTCTGTTTCCAATAGCTGTCGGAACATTTCTTCTGCCATCTCTCTGCGTATCTTCACCTCCAGAAGGAGTTTACTTTGCCTTTCAGCAACTAGCTTCTCCTTTAGGCTCTCTGTAGTTTTCAAGAGATCCTAAATTTAACATATTTCAGTTCAGAAAACAAGCCAGAAACATATATTGATATACATGTCAAATGAAATATTCATACAGCCAGCCACAAAGACTGTTTCTACAAGCCTATATTTTCGGGGGGGGGGGGGGGGGCACTGAAGGTTAAAAGTTTTTAAATTTGATTTTCTACTTTAAAGACAACCTTTCTCTGTCTTGATGGTTTCTGCTATCAAAGACTTCACTACCATTTGACATTTAAATATTAATTTGTAGAACTGTTTAGCATAAAGCCTACTAGATCTTCACAATTTATTGGTCTTCGATTGTATAGCTTTGTTTTTAAAATCCTTCATCTTAACTTGCTCTTGCTGTTCCCCAAGGAGCACAAATGACTAAATAGTGTTGTTTTAAAAACACTTACTGCTTCCTTACTCTTTGTTGAGCAATCAGTTGAATTTCAAATGTAGCACTTGACCTAACTAGAAAGCTTCAGGCAGCCTTCCACAGCTACACTTGTTCCCTCAGAACTAGGCCACACTAAGTCCAGGTCTGCCTCATGCCCAGTAGCTTGGCCATGCAGCTTACAGTTCCCATTTGATCCAGCTTCCAGCACATCCCTTAGAGTAAAAGATTCTAATATTAGAAGTAAAAACAAAGGATTTCTTGGGTACAAGTTGGCATAGATGTGTATCTACCTCATGACTCAGAATGGTGATGTCCACTTCTTCTGCAGAGGTTTCAGCACTGTCAGGAAAGTCTTCTACAGATGTGTCTGCATCAAAGTGCACAATGGGTTTGCCATTGCCTCCAGCTAGCTTGGGTGGAAAATAACCTAAACTTTTGGGTAGGATTGTCTGGATTACCTGGAAAAATCCAGAGTTGAATGCACTGATTTATCAATGCTGTCAATATTGCGGATAGCAGAACATTCAGAATGAGTGGCATGAATGCATTGTTTATCTACCAACAAACTTGCTGTACATGTCTAGCAAGGTGTTTTCTCTCCCCTACAATATAAGGTTTTAGTGTAGCTTCCTGGAAAGTTAACGAAAAGCAGCAAATCCCTGAAACATTTGCTCCTTCTTGAAATCCTGTGACCAAGGCTCAGGAATTCATGCTTAGTTATGTTAAGATTTAAGTACCTATGTCATATACATCAGCTTCCAGGGAAGCTGAATGAACTTGACACCAAACATCAACCCCACGTCCTGAACTGAACAGGAGGCTGCCAAGCAGAGCTAGCAGGAACAGCATGAGAGGGTAGATTTAGCAAGTGGGGAAGGGGGTTTGGCTTCAAAGAGCAGCACACTACCTTCAAGCGTTAACTTACCAATAAAAAGCCAACTCTTTCTGTTTGTTATTAATTATTTGTACTTAGCCAAATAAGAGCAATGCAGGCACAGGAGATCACATTTAGACTACAAAACAAAAAAGAGGCATCTACTTTTACTACCACCACTAGCTGCCCAGGAAGTTTGGAATGACTCATCTTGTGCTATAGATACCGCACACAGGTAAGAGTATTCATCAAAACCATGAATCAAAATCTTGCATTTTCTCAGCTATACAGTATAACCAGTCGTATCCAAAAGTACCCTGCCTGTATCATGTCAGAGGTGTAGAACTGAACAAGGCCAACAGCTGCAGCTATCAACTTCTTGCCACAAACAGGTTTGAGGATGGGTAAGGCCTCTAAAAGCTTTTGAGGGAAGTCATGTGCAGAAGTATTAATATGATCTATCAAAAATCCAAATCACACTTAAATCCATACAACCTGATCATTTCACAAACCAAAAGTAGTAAAAAATGCAGAATGCCAGAAAAAGGAGATGCACTGTTACCTGTTTGGCTATAGCTGAAAATTTCATTACATGTAATGTTTCATCATATGTGGCAGCGTGTTGATTAATGTTTACAATCATACAAGCTTTGCCTTTTCCACAAAAGAATGGCTGGAACAGACGAGTTAATTTGCTCTCTCTGAAAGGAACATAGCTTGGCTTCATCCTCATGGAGAAAAGAATATAAAATTGTGAAACAAACAAACAAACATGTTAAATTTTGTGATACTGTAACACAGAGCTTAATTCTGTTTCTCTCAGGAAACAGATCCAGTAGGATGCTCATATTTAGGCCCAAGCTATTTCACATCAAAAAGCAAGGTCTTTCCTGGATGTTATAGGTGCTCCAACAATTTGAAGTATTTAACAGAAAAAATAATACAGTGTCTGTATCACAGTTCCCTAGTGTTACAAAGCAGATACTGGAACAAGCCAAAAGCTAAGTACGAGACATCTGGCAGCTATCTGATGAATCTACCTGTATCTTTTGGAGGTGGAAGAAAGAACAAAACAGAAGCTCTGTACATGAAGTGTATTGCTTATACACACACACACACTATAAAAATCTTGGTAGTATGTTGCTAATTGCCCACCTCTATTCTCCACAAACAGCAGTTTGAGAAAAAGAATCTTCATCTAAAGTATTCCAATAACATCTGTAATAAAGAAGGCTTACAAGATTTTTAGATTTCAATGCAAACTCCTCTAACCATGCAAACCCCTCACAGAAACAAAGGTAGGTTTAGAGTTTCAACCTAAAAGTTGGTGTGTTTACAACTTAACACTTACTTTGGATTTTGATTTTGCTTTAGTGCTGCAATGCATTTTCCAAGGATATGGAGAGAATTATTAATATTTCCTGCTTCTCTTAGTCTATCTCCAAAGGCTTGTGTTTTATTACACCTCTCTGATCCAGCCAAGTCACAGAAAGACAACCTGTGTGAAAGAAATATCCAGAACACACATATAAACTTGTTTTAAGCAGTATGCAAATAGCACTGCATGTCTCATTTATCTGTCTGAAGTGTAAACAAATGATTCATTTCAGCCTACCCACATCACAGAGTAACTCGTACTTTAACACTAACATTTTGTCCAAGAGGCACTACACAAGATATTAAGGATAACAGCACTACCCCTATGTTCTCATCCTATATAAAGATACCTGAACAGGATTCCTGCTCCTAAAATAACCTATTAAGCATGCTCAAAGATGTCCTTGCTTTATTCATCTAAAACTTTGTAGGCATTCTCACATGAAGAGTTCCATTCAGGAACCCAAATTTTGTTGCAATCCTGAAGTTAAGTATTTCCAGACAAGATAAGAGGAATTCCTGAAACAGTTTTGCACAGTGGGGCTATTGTACAGAAGCACTTTAACAGTCACCTTCACCCACTGCAGCACTGAGAGGATTGCAGGCCAGCAGTACCCTTCAAGACACTGCAGTCTGACTCTTCTGGATCCAGGATATTGCAAACAGCAGGCCAGAAGTGCTTCCCAGATCACCTTAGAGATCCTTGTTTGGCTACAGCAATTATGTGCTGCTAAACTCAGGCCACTGAATTGTCCCTCATGGTACAACAGGTTACAGTCAGAGGCAATTATCCTGGATAATCAAGAAATTTCATCACTTTCACTTTATGTTAAGAAAACCCTTGAAATACAGGAAGCTCGGGAAGTTATATAATTTATGTCATGAACTATTACTCACTTATCCATTTAGTTACATAAAATAGCACCTTTGTAAGATCATGGCTTTTCAGGCAGATGAAGTAAGTATATATTAACACCATGCATATTATTAAGGCAAGTATTTCAAGAGTGTGAAAGGCTATGATCTTATGATCTTTACCCTTTTCAGTACAAGGATAAAGAGCTTTACCTCTTCCTTAAGCAATGTACAAACTCCGTCATTCCTCTAACAGCTGCTGCAAGCTTTGCCAGGGGAATACACCCCAACAAGGAACAGCAAGGAATACAGATGCAGTTACTTCCTCAAGTTCTCTTTCCTTAGAATATCTATCATTGGAAGGTGTGACACTAAAAGGTGTTATCTCACAGCGAGGTATATTTACTACCACCTCTGTTCAGCAGAGACAAAAGAGAAGTCAGTAGGAGCTAGGACTGAAATAAAGCACTCTGATACAGGCTGTACCCATTTCTCTGTATCAAGCTAAATGAACAAATAATCAGGAAACAAACAAACAAAAGTTATCTAAATGATTTGGGGCCAAAAGATTAGGCCACTTCCTCTAAACCACAAATGGACAGAGAGATGTCAGGATTTAGCAGTGTTCTCGCATTAGCATTTTAGATTAGGAGAACAGTTTTTAAGCAGATCACCTGCATTCTTTTTAGATGAGAGACTTGAATTTCCATTTCAGTAGAACATCAAATGTGCTGCCACAAACATTCAACACAAACTCTAGTTTGGTCCCAAAGCAGAAAGATACACCAGAACATCTTGTACCTTGGGTCTTCAGCACTAACTGCTGCACCTCAACTTCAGAGACTGGCTTCTATCAGACAATCGAATTCTGCTTACTAGAATATATAGTATGGTATTCCATAATACTCCCCTGTCCCCACCTCCCCATTATGTAAGACAATATACATGTGTTCCCCTCAATTTAAGTACTGCTGACAGCATTTTAACAGGTTCTTTCAGCTAAACCTTAATAGAATTAAAGAGACAGGTAAACTCTTCTATGCGTGTCCCTACTGGGGACAGTCAGTCAGTTTTATGCAGCCAGTGGAGTTCTGATTTCCTTCTCAGCCCTCAGAGGATTTGTTTATTAAAAAAAAAAAGTTCCCTAGTTTAGCAGGTTTACATCTTACCAACTTTACCAGAATGTAAATATTTTAGAAATCAGCTGAAGCATTCACTTACTCTGAAACTCCAAGAACACGTGGCTGATGCTCATCAGTTAGCTTTAGTAGCCTGACTGAAAATATGCTGTGACTGGAATGGAAAGAAGTCCTTTTTAATAACCACAATTATGAAAGCTAAGCAGTCACTGAAGCAAATTAAAATTTGCATGCTACAGAAAGTTCAGTGCTGAAGGAAAAAAAAGAATTTATTCACTAATTTACATCAGTTATCTTCCCAATGCATTCATTCAGCAGCAAAAAAAGAGTTGTATTTTTTGACTTGCTATTTCTTTCAACACAGGAAAGGGAAAGGAAGGCTTCCACAGGAAGCCTGAGCTGTGGCGGAGAAAAAACAAGCTGGTTCACTTCAGTCTACTGATCAGAAGAAGAGTGCTTAGGCAGCCACTTTGTATACAAAACTTTAGGCTATACCTGAACTCAGTAAATCTGAAGAATTAACTTCTTAGAAAAAAAAAAAGGGGGGGGAAGGGAATAAGGAATAAATTAAGGAATGACAGGCCTGTAATTTCATCTACTTCTTAAACACAAAGTTATTTGTTCAGTTTTTAAGTTACTCTGTTTTCTAGAAAGGTTGTGTTTGTAACACTTGAAAAATCCGGTTACTCTGTTTTAGATATTGGGCTACAAAAGCAGTGGACATACTGTCTGAAAACAGAGGAAATCCTAGAATTCTAAGTGCCCTGTCCCCAGTTTATCCAGTAAATCAGGAAGATGAGAAGGCAACTCCTCTCTAGTGAGGAAGTCTCTCTAAAAGACAGGCTACTTCTCCAGTATGTATTTAGAGCTGTGCTTTACTCTGCAGCATCAAACCACATTTTAAGAACGAAGAAAAATAAAAAACAAAACAAAAACCAGCAAGCTGACAAACAAAAACAAGGATGTTCTGGGCACACAACTCTGCCAGGAAAGCACACAATTCTTTTCTGTGCTAATTTAGGCTTGAGTGAAATTGAGATGGAATCACAACATAAAATTTAATGGCAGCTGTCTTTAGCTAATACAGGACAGCCTAACTCTTGCTTTTTAGAGGAAAAAGCAGGCTTAGTAACACCGTGTTTATATTAGGTAATATATACAACATGGCCCTTCCACACTTAAAGGGTCAATTAAGAGGACATTAAAAATCAAGCAAGTTTACCACAATCTCCATTTCTTCCCACTTCATCAAGCTGGATTCTTCCTGATTCCTCTCAAGAGATGGGTAAGAGGTAGGAGCTTAATTCTAGCTCAGAAAAGCTCAGCTAGAACACACCTATCTAAAAGCATCTAGATAACCTGGCTGCACTGCAAGATATTGCACGATTCTCTCCTTCCTACATCCCCTGCTGAGAGGCTCCAGGCTTCCAAGGATTATACTGCCAGTGATGAAGAATTATCCAGCTTTTCCTTCAACATCCCCATGCAACCATTCCCACTCAGCACCAAACACTTGCCAAGATGTATAGCCCTGCTGGCACTCAAAACTGAATGTGATTTGATGGTTTTGCTTGTCTAAAGCCATGAATAGCAATCCAAGCTCAGCTACTACTGAAGTCACAGGGCCTCTCTCAGCTTTCTTCCAGAAAGAATTTCATAATAAAACCAGAATAATCAAGGAAAAGTCTTAAACTATTATTGAAGAGTGGCTCGTTTCAAACATACTCTAAAATCTCCCTCCCCTTAAAAGAAAAGAAACAGAGTATGCTGATAATTAGAGGAACAAACCTTCTACTTGATTGCTCATTCATTCTTGTACAAGCAAAGCTTCGGTTCTTGTTTCCTATTTTCAGTATTTTGCAGGCTTCTTCAATGTTCTGAATGTTAATCCACTTTAAGTCTGTGAAAAGAGACCTTTTACATACAGTTCTGATCAAAGAAATTCTGTGAAGCTGCTGAGGTCATAAACCAGCATTATTACCTTTAATGTAACAATTTCCTCCTTGATCCTCACAAATTCTTAAGACTCTGCGCTTCTGAGTTTTTGATGTAGATAATACATTTAACAGGTCGTACACATACTCATTATAGATTTCACAAAAGGAAATCCACACAGATGCTTGTGTTCTTGGGTGTCTATTAGTCCTATATATGTCAAGCGGAACAAAGTTCTTCTCTGCCAACCCAAAACAGAGAAAGAGTTCAGTGATCAGACAACTCATTGGTAAGTTTTAATTACAGTATACAGAAGCTCTTAGAAAGAGAAGGTTTGTATATATGAGTGTTATACAATTAGATACACAGCACTGCATAACTGAGTTTACCCAAGAACATTCAAACTTCTCAGCAGTCATCTGTAACCAGAACATGCCCAAATTCTGAGCTATTGCCCTCCCCCTGCCTCAAGCTCTCAACAGTTTAGTTTATACATTAACTTCACAGAACTAAGACTCCCTCTTCTCCCATAGGGAACAAAGCTATAAAAATATTTTTACATACTCTTTCTCCAGATTTGAGCCATTAAAATTTGGTTTAAAACCATATACATTTACTGTGTAGTACAGTACAGAGACTAAAAAAAAAATCCACCTATAGTTACCCACTTATGTTCCTAATTCCGTCCTCAGTTTTTTTTCTATTTTATTTTACCTAGAAAATCAGAAGCACTTTTTGAAGTACAGTTGCAAGAATCCGACTCCACATCACACATACTTGTTACAGTATTTGAGGTGCTTTCTGCCTCCTGAAGCAAGTAAGAGATTGTTACATCCACATGAACAAGCTATGAGAATAGCAGACATTAAAAGTGACATTAATTCCAGTATTTAAGATTTAAATGTTGAAGTAGTATTAAGTGTTCATCCATCCTTACTCTGGCTGCAGGTGAGATACCTTTAACAATACTGAATTCAATAAATGCTCTTTCCTTCAAAACAATTATTGCTCTTTGCAACTTCCAGTAACCTCTTTTGGAGGCCAATTGCTGCTAACACAGAAGACTTTACAGTTTTGGAAGAAACAAGATCCTCTGTCAGACTGACAGCCCAGAAAGCCTTTATTAACTAGGGGACAAATCTGAACAGTACGTCAGTCACCCAGAAGAACTGGAGGAGCAAGATTCTTTCAGGATAAAATGATTGCTTCATAAAGGACTTAGAGATCTGATAAACCAACAGCCTATGTTGGTCCAATTCAGAATGAATTAAAAGGTCATTAAAAAACCTGTATAGAAAACAGTGCAGATTCTTTAAGTACACACATTTGCTGAATTTCTTTACATCAACAAAACTATTTATAAACCTGCCAAGACTTGTCAAAGTATAGGCTTCAAATTACCCCTGGGAAAACTAGTGTAACAAAGTAGCAACTCCCACCATTTAGAGATTCCAGCATCTCCAGGTAGTACCTCCCTCCTCATATTTTCCACACCAGTATAGATTGTCATTAGGACATTTACCCTGGTTTTCCCAAACCCAATCACAACAGAGGGTAATCCTACAGTAAGAGAGGGAACAGATTCAAAGAAGGAAACCTTAATGTTCAAGCTGTTCAAATGCAGTGCTAAGCTCATTATGGGTTGTCTGCTGCTGCCTACGTTACTTGCTTGGTACATTGAAAATGGAATTTTTACAAACAGGAAAGTAGAAAGCCATACTTTCAGATCTTCCATTTTAAAGATAAATAGCATATGATTTCATTGCCATTTATTTTATAAGTGAACATTCTACAAAGACTGCACTATCTATAAGTTTATTTTTCTTGAGTAGTTAAAAGTATAGCCAGAAGCATGGATTCCATTCATTCTGTGTGTGAAGTACAAAGCAAAATTCTGAAGCTGGGTATGATACTGCCACACGCGGCACATCTATGCACGGCAAAAATGGAACGGAATGCAAAATCCCAGTACCAGTAAAACACCCAGTACTTGTGCACGTGGTAAGTTTTTGCAAAGGTATTTCAAGAAAATGGAGTGAATTAGCTACTTTGCCCTCCTGGTCTTCAAATCATAAGACTAAATACAGAAAAATGCCCAAAGATGACTGCCTGAGAACAAGTGGGAACAGGAACTCACATTGTTTGCCAGTGACAGAAGCTGACATTCAATAGCAAATATGAGGACAGGTGGAAATAGGAATGGGAAAAAAAAAAGGCAGTTTTTAATCCAGTAAAAGACAGTATTTAATCTCATGAACAGAACAAGTAAAAGGAAGGAGAGGGTGTGATCCATGCCAAGAGAGAGCTTTTGCAGCAGCACTTTTTGCTGTATAGAGAACATAAACCATAGAACACTAAACACAAGGGCATTGCAGTAACTCAGAGCGGTTTAAAGTGAGAGGATGAAAGGAACAGCAACCTCTTTCTGCACGACATGTAAACCGAGCTTGGGAAAAGGGCCGACAGGAATCCGTGTAAACCAAAACCAAGCCCACCAAACCGTATCTGCTCTCAGATTACAAGCCTGAGCGAGCATCCGAACAGTGCTGCTATTCATTCAGAAGCTATCAAGAAGTGCGGCTCCAGCACTGGGATAGCCGAGCTATCACTGTGGGAACATTGTGTAACCCGTCAGAGGGGGCTGCTCAGGGCTTATTTTTCTAGCCGCATTTTCCTTTCCTTCCTGATGGCGGAGTCTTGCTTGTTTTTCAGTGCAGTGCATCAGCATCTAGATCACCTACTGCAACATTCCGTAACTAAACTAGTCGTAAAGTCAGACTGTGATTTAACAGAACGGATCATTTGCAAAGTATAGAGTTATCTTCAAAATACAATATTGGACCTCCTGTTCTAGACCTGATTGCTGCTTCTTGCAAGTCTGTAGGTTACATAAAGTTCAAAATATTTACCTACTATCCACCTGACCATCTCAATTTTTAAGACCCCCACACCCCTACATATGCACACAGTGTGAGTTTTTAAGACAAAATAAATACACAATCTTTAGCGTCTTTTAGATTTTCCATCTGAAATCTTTCCTTAAAAGTTAAACAGACTCTGACTAAGCAAAGTTTGGTTTGCAGAGTTTAAATTAAGCAATAGAATGTTGAGTGAAACTTTACATATGAATTTGATTCATAGAAGGATATTCTTTCAGAGCCAACTGAAATACTTTAGCAACACTGGTATTAATGACCACAGGGGAAAAAAAAAAAAAAAGAAAAGCCAGTCAACCCTACTTATGTACTTCCCAGAATTCATCCAGATTTGCTCTGATAATCAGCTGAGCCTACTTCACTTTGAGGTTAAATACACAGAATCATAGTTCAGGTTAAATATGTTGTGGACAAAAGGAAAAGAAAAAAATAGCCAAACATCTTGTAATAATTTGCAACTGTGTTTAGAAACATTTAGAATAGTCACACACAGAAGGGTGCCCATTTTCTAGCGAGACCTGTTTCTTACACTGGAAACAGCAGTGACTAGATAACAAGAACAGAAGGCTGCTGCTGCAGTAAAGATCTATTCTACCTACAATCTTCAGAGATCAGAGTTAGAGATACATACAATCCTCTAAAGCAGGCTGTCATCCTTCTAGGAAATTCTTTTTGTGGCATCTCCCTTCTCTCGTTGTATCACAAGTTTCTTTATGAAGTTAAATAAATCACAGATTTACAAACTTTTAAATCTGTCTTAAGACTGCCTTCCACCAAAAGGGACTCCTCTGCCTTCATCACTGCCCCTGCTAAGACACCGCCATTATGTCTCCTGAGCTAGTACTGGAATTTGAGTGACTGCCCTGAGACCCAGCCTGGGAACCTGACCCAAAAGAAGATTCACTTAAGAAGCAGGTTTCAGATAGGTCATCCCTCAGAGACATTTCAAGGGCTAGCATCACCAGTGCCAGAACTGTCCCTCTATAGAAATCCAGGCTTTGGCTTTGCAACAGTTTTTGGTTTGAACAGCGTACTGCCTGCTGCAGAAAGTGATTCCAGTTTACCCTGAGCTCCAAAACCAGCCAGTTCCCTCGTTATTCCAAGGTTCACCAAGTATCCATGTACTGTAGATTCAGATAATTAAAGAATCAATAGTGAAAAGGAGATTTTATTGAAGATATTCTGTTAGGAAGCTTTTAAGAAGCTTCATTAAATAACAAGGAAGCATTTGGTGACTGACCTCTTTCAGTGAAGCAAGAATAACAGTTTTTATGGCTTCTTCTTGCTTAACTTGTGCATCTTCTAGTTTCTTAACTTCATTGCTCAAATAGGGTTTGAAGTTCATCTTCAGATACTGTCTTCCCCTTATGGACTTAAAAATCACATCAAGTGACCGAGGTAAAATACCAAAATCTTTTGAAGTCCCTTAAAATCAACAAAAGAAAAAAATGTAGACATTTATATAAACTTCTCACTGGATTTTTGACTTGGTTGTTATAGATGCTTTTTGACAAGGTTTTTTACCTTGAATTGTGAATGTCTTGCCAGCATTTGTAACCCCATAAGTAAACACCAGTCCATTCACTCCATTAACGTATGCTCTTACTATGTCTTTCACTGAGCCTTCAAAAAATTCACTCTGGGTAGTTTCTGGTCCAAAGACCTTTGAGAAGGGGGGGGGGAGAAGGCACAAAATAGTTTAATATATCAAAATACTAAGCAATGATCAATAGTTACAGTTTTTACAGAGAAGGCTGAGTAGGAGATACCAGCTTAGTTTTCTGTCTTGCCTGAACCCTTTCCGATTCAACATTTTCTGTCAGGTTCTCATAGGACGCCTGCTTCATTCTGAGGCACTCAGACTTGAACTTAGTTTTGCATGTTTTCCTGCTCCTAAAATAAACTGCTCAGAATGCTGCTAAAAACATACTCTTCAGTGGATACTTTCAAGATTTCTAGTGCTGATGCACAGCTCTCTCCTTCACTGTACCAATCCCCCACAAGTGATAAGCAGGTCAGCATTACATTGGTCTAAATGACCAATGCCTGGAGCTCTTTTATTGTTGGTGCTGTAAGGACAGAAGTTCTTGCAGCAGGTAACAATTAAGAAAACAAATTTTCAACATAGAAGGTTTAAGCAGTTAGGCTACCACTCTTTCAGAAGTTAAGGCCCTAAACACATGCTTACAGAAGTGTAATTTCTGGCAATCGTATTGCATGATATAGTGGAGAATGAAATTTTTGTTATCATAGTGAGAGGAAAAAAACAAACTAGAAGTGAAATCAGGAAAAAGTGGCTACCTGAGAAAAGGTGAACCTGTGCACAGGATGACCAATCCCTCTTTCACTGCTTTTCATTGCAGAAGACTCTTTGGGTGCATTAAGAATTACTGTCTGTGAATCTTCAATAGTAACACAACCCTTAAAAAGCAAGGTAAAGACACCCTTAAAAGACAAGGTAAACCAGAAGAACACACAAAATGATATAGGAAGAAAGCTATCTGGAAACAAACAAACAAGCAAAGCCAAAACAGACTAGTGTTTTCATCTATTTACCAGAGCTACGACTAGTTGCAAAATTCATCTATAATCTCTCTTGAGGCACCTAACAACTACAGACAGTCACTTCATAATGAAAGCCAGAGCATAGACAAAGTTAAGGGAATCGACTGGAGTCTTCCAAGAGGTTTAAAAATATTCTAGGATTCCTTTCAGAAAGTTTTTTTACTTCTTCACTGGGTTTGTTTTAAAACTTTCTAAACCCTGGTATTTTGTGATTATGGCTGCAGTACCCCATGAAAACAAAAAGTTTTATAAATATTTACTGGGTTTGCACTTCAATCCATATGAAATAAACTATAACCAGCATAAATAAAGTAAAAAAAAAAAGTTTGAAGCCTTATCCTTTGATTGATAGCTGGCATCATCAGCAGTGAAGGAAACTGAATTAGTTTCAAGACTAATTTGATTGCTATTTCTCTCATAAAACCATTTGATTTTGTAACTCAATTTCCCTTTCCAGCAAGCTCAGACTGCTGAATGATACCAAACTGGAAGCACATACTACTAAACAAGAACTGCCTATGGAAAGGTGAATGGAGTTGAAGGGAAAAAAATATCCAAGTGAAAAAAAAAAAACCCACAAAAGTTCCAACTCTGGCAGATTAAATGCAAGAATATGCTTTTTAAAAGTAAATCACAAGAAGTAAATCTGAACTAAATATTAAATCCTTCCCTAAATAAGTCAGAAACAAGAGGCCCATCAGAGAGCCTGTGAGGGCCTGCAAGAATGAGGGCTGAGAGACAGGCTGCGGAGACCTTGTCCTCCAAGGACAGCTAAATAAATTCTTACATCAGTGGGCACAACGGATGGAGGAGCGGGGAGTATTGCTGTGCATTTGCACATCTGCATGTATAAACCAGTGAAGCATCTGAATCTGACCAAATAATCTGTAGAGTTTACAGAAAAATTTGACAGGATGAGCAGCAACTCACTGGGGTGAGGCAGTAGACTATTCAGGCAATCCAAAGAAACTCAAGGGTCAAATATCTGAATTACTCCTAGAATTGCATCATCTCTTCTATGAAATTCCTTTGTTTCTTGAGCACTCTACGGAGTCAAGGGTGACACCAGCTTTTAAATAATGTACCATGGGGAATTTTGGAGAGCTACAGGTGTGAGAGTCCATACCATGCAAATTAGTAAAAGTTGTGACAAAAAGAAAAAAATCATGTTTATCCAGGTGCCCAGTAATTCTATTTCAAAGAAGCACATGGCTTTTATAAAAGAAATACTAGATGTTCTGTGAGGGAGAAGAAAAACATTTCTTACTTCTACAACTAACCTGAGATTCATGATTTTCAAGCTCTGCTACAGAAAAGGGTCTCACTCTCAAGAAGACTTTCAAAGGTTGATATGTCTATTCATTAAAAAAAACCAAAAAAACCACAACATAGTTATAACAGTCACGTTACACACAGAACACCCCCAAATCGTATCCACATACCTCTCCGGGGCAGTATTTCTATTTTATTTTACTGCCTCACTTTCTCCTCCCTTACAAAGTTCAGACCCTGAGCTTTCATTTGCTTCTTTACCTCCTAACAAAACCCTTAAGTAGCCCCTCTTTTGTTGCCCCCCCATTCGCTTTCTTTTATGACAAGGCCAGTAATTTGATTTGAGTACACTATGGGAGGTGTAAGCTGCACTGCTTCCACCTCCCGGCCTCCCTCGGTATCGACTTCCAGATGTTTTCTACCAGCAGCTCTGCAGTACTGCATTGCCATTTTGCACGGAGCACGTCGCACATTCTCAGGCTCAAGAGACCACTTCATGATCACCATCCAAGTGCTAGCTCCTCATCTTCCTCACAGCAACAACCGTGAGTTGCTAAGGTGGGCTTTTCCATCCCATACCAATATACAAAGGTCTCTGCAGATGGGACAGGGAAATCATTTCCAAGCACCTAACAAGCTTTCAACAAGGATCTAGATCCTTTTCTGGCTTTACTAAAAAGAATGGTACAGTCACATTATGTTCAAAGTGCAATTACTTAAGTCCTTTACTTCCTTCTCAAAAGCTTAGCACAAGACCTCACATAGCATCAGGCATCTGCATTTGCTACTGGCTACAATCCATTTGCAAGCAACAAGGAGTAAGCAGAAGAATCAAACCCATCTTGGAGGCAGGCAAATATGGCACTTCTTACCCAAAACATACTTGCCAGAATTAAAACTTAAAAAGAAGACCAAAAAAACCCCAACCAAACAAAACAACCATAATCAGAAGATGTATTACAAAAGCAATCCACACCTCCTGTTCCTCTGTATTAGGCAATACTGTGGACTCCATAGGTGAGGGGTTACCCACTATGTTCAGAAAAGAAACTGATTCCAACATATCAGATACTTCTGCAGAAACATAGTTTTTCCCTTTGTTATCCATCGTTCTGCACAAAGGAACTTGTAAGAATGAAAAAAAAAAAAAAATCATAACTTACTTGCTAAATAAGCAAAAATACACAGAGAACAAAATAGACAGCAGAGTAGATTTGAGTAGCTTGTGTATAAACAAGCACTTCTGAGGCAAATATGGTTCTCTGAAGAAGTCTGGGAGCATAAAGGAACCTTAAATAAAAAACCCAACCAACCAACCAAACAAAAAAACCCAACAGGAACTTGCAATTGAGTTATACCAAGAAATGTGGAAGGGAGGGCACACTAACGGCTTCTGTTGGGCTTTACTCTCATCCACCTGCAAGGGCTAGGCCACAGCCTGAAGCCCCGACCCCCTCCTGCAAGGCTCAACACTCCCCAGCTCTCGGGGGTCTCTGCCCGGGCTCAACGCCCCCCAGCACTCAAGAGCTCAGTAATCAGGGCGCAGGCCCTCGCTCCCCACACTCAGCCCCGCGGCCCACCGTGCGGTGCCTCAACAAACCGACAAGCCGTCGGCCGAGAGCGGGCCCCGTTTCAGAGCCACACAAACACACTGCGGTGGAAGAGCGGCCAGGGGCCGGCCAGGGGCCGGCCAGGCGCCTCACGCCGCTCCCCGGGCCCGCTGACGAAGCCTCAGGCCGCGTCCCGCCGCCTCAGCGACCGTTCGATCGCTCGCCCGCTCGCGCGGCACCAACCGGCGCTAACCTTGCCGCGCGCGGGAAGCCGGCGGAGGCGGAGGGAGCATTTGCGCGCGGAGAAGAC
This sequence comes from Megaceryle maxima, assembly GCA_024605025.1. Lineage (NCBI taxonomy): Eukaryota > Metazoa > Chordata > Aves > Coraciiformes > Cerylidae > Megaceryle > Megaceryle maxima. Next base: position 66,937 of record JANHGN010006042.1, read on the forward strand.
GGGCGCTGATTGGCTGAACGGGGAGGCGGGGGGCGGAGCGGCAGTGAATGACAGGCCAGTGCGGACAGCTGCGCGGCTTCCTCCGTCCGGCAGGGGGCGCCGCCGCACAGCGCACGGCAGCCCGGGAGCGCGAGCCCCCGGGGCCGCCGCCACCGGCGGGGGGGGGAAGAAGACGGACGGGCGGGGGACAGCGCCAGCCAGCAGCGCGCGCCCCCGTGACGCAGGCTTCATTTACCGTCTGCAATTAAAAGAAGGCGGTTGAACGGCGAATTTAAGCGGCACCGACCGCGGCAACTCATCGGCCAGAAACAGCGGGGAGAAGGTCCGCCGGGACTGAGAGCAGGGCGGGGGGTTAGCAGGGGGAGACGCGGATACTTAAATATTTCCATCAAAACAGTTATATAAAGTTATGACGGGTGTTATGTAACCGCTTCGACACTACGAGGTACCGTCGTAAACTGAGGGGAAAACAAATGACAAGCCAGGTTACACGAAGCCGGGACGGGGCGGGCGACCCGCATCCCCTAGAGAAGGGGGACAGACAGACGGACCCTGCCGGGAGAGGGGAACCTGGGGGCACCAGCCAGCAAACGATCTGCTTTTCTTGTTAAGAGTGGAAAACCATCACGTGTGAGCTCATCTCTTCAGAGAGCAGGGAGACAGCTTTATTTAAGTGAAGGTAACGTTGTGTTTGTCCTTAGGGAGTTGGAGGCAGGTGAAAATAAAGATAACACACTCAAAAGACCACAAAACCCCCTTTGTTTTTAAAGAACTACAGCCGTTCAAAGAACATAGATGGGAGTTTAAGTCGTTTAGGGATGTTTAAGGGGCACTGCCTATCACAGGTCCAGCCAGCTGTAAGCCAACAAAAAGCTGTTTCATACTGATAGGTTTTGACCAAAAGCAAAGACCAAAGACAGAAATGAGGTCAGAGCCTCCCTAGATCCAAGTACTTCCCATCAGAAGGCTATGGGGTTAAGCAGAGGGAAGATGACTTGGGTGAAACAGCAGGTCAGTCAGCCTGAGCTAGTAATGCTCCTTTTTCTCCCCACTGTATCCCCTCTTAATCTGCCTGGTGTCATGAAGTCAAGTTCTTACAGTGCTTTTCAGAGCACACCATAAAGTACAAATCATTTTAACACTAGGGTAGAAGTGTTTGTCAGGCAGCTCGTATTTATAACCTATCACCAGAACCCAACCCTTATGAAGATGCAGGGGTTTGTTTTTTTTTCCTCTGCTCACAGCTCTGAGATGTTTCCTACAGAAGCAGGCTCTTCTGAATCTCTGTGGGTAAATGCAGCTAAATTTCTCACCACTCCCTTCTCCCAGAGCTCTTGATCGGACTCACCAAAGGCAGAATCCTAAGGCTTACCTTTAATGAAATTAAGACTAATCTCTTGAGTAAGAAAGCTGAAGCTCTGGCCACTGTTTTAGGTCTTAGCCACCGTAAATGTGACCTCAAGCTCCACACTTCTGCTTGTTTGATCAGAATTCAAGTTCTCTCCTATGCTTGAAGGAGAAGCAGCAACCTGATCCTAAATGGATGAAACAGTGTTTTTTCATTTAACTCGGGGCTTTGTCTTGGTTTAAGAATTAATCATAGTTCCTTTAAGGATCAGCTTGCAGAAGACAAATTAAAACCCACCACCAAACTTGAAAGGCCTAAGCAGCAGCGATGAAAGTGGCTGGTTTATTGCTTTACATATGGAGCTTAACTTAATATTAATTTTAAATATTCAAATCAATGGAAATCTAAACCTAGAGAGACAACTAGAGAGTCCCACAGCTTCATTTTCTGACTCTGCATGGAACTGGAAAGAAAGTATTTGCTAAATTACAAGGTATTCACCACAAACTATGAAGTTTTGTACTAACATCCTCAGGATCCACTGACAGTGAGAAACATGGGGATAAAAAAAAAAGCCAAGTAAGCCAAGTGTTAATTCAGCCTTGCCTAGCAAAAGCTAAGAATTGAAAACCTGGTAATTTACCTAAACATGACTTTTAATGCTACTGCTTGTCTGGGTATAGACTAAGATTTCCAAGTTAAATCCTTTATGGAAAAAAATATTTTTAATAATTTAACTGTTGCACATCCAGTCACCAACCTCCAATGAAACTATGACGCCCAAGTTTCATCTTCCTGATATTTACAACCAGTGCATTCTTCCTTAAATAACAAATACTGTGTGAGAGGATTGTATGGTATGATCTCCGTTGTCCTTCCTGAAAACCATCCCAGGGCTACCCGAGACTCTCAGCACGCACGCGAAAACAAAGAGCGATGAAAATTAGTAAATCAGCTTTATTCAACGATGACCAATCGTTTAGGCATCGGCAATAGTAACTTCAACTTCTACACCTGGTTCAATGCTGATGGAGGTGATCTGCTTCACGATCTCAGAAGGGCTGTGTAAGTCAATGAGCCGCTTATGGATACGCATCTGGAAACGATCCCAGGTCTTGGAACCTTCACCACAAGGTGTCTTCCTGGTAGTGATTCGCAGGGTCTGAAGAAAAATTGTCAACACAGGGTATTTAGGTGATGCATACAGAAGACTAATACACAATCCAATCAATCCACCTAAAAATACTGTATTGAATCTGTGACATTGGAAAGTTACTTCTTAAGTCATATTCTACTGATGTCAAGACTTCTGCCCCATACTCAATTTTAATTTAGAAAGAAAATTCACTATTAAACACAAGGACAGAAAAGCCCATTCCATGTTCAACACATTTTGCACTGAACAGTTGCCCCAAGTGACAATGCAACTTGTAAAGTCATTATCTGTTGACAGGGCATCACCCTCAATGTAGTAGTACTGTGCTTTCCAGAACCATAGAATGGTTTGGGTCAGAAGGGACCTTAAAGATCATCTCATTCCAACCCTCCTGCCGTGGGCAGGGACACCTACCAGTAGACCAGGTTGCTCAGGGCCCCATCAAACCTGACCTTGAACAGTTCCAGGAATGGGGCATTCACAACTTCTCTGGGCAACCTGTTCCCCTGTCTCACCACACTCAGTGAAGAAATTCCTCACCGCTAATCTAACTCTACCCTCTTTGGCTTGAAACTGTTATCCATTGTTCCATCACTACAGGCCTTGGTAAGAAGTCCCTCTCCAGTTTTCTTGTAGACTCTCCTTAAGTACCGGAAGACCACCATAAGGTCTCCTTGCAGCATTCTCTTCTCCAGGCTGAATAACCCCAACTCTCTCAGTCTTTTTTCACAGAGGAGGTGCTCCAGACACTTGATCATCTTCATGGCCCTCCTCTGAACCTGCTTGAGCAGGTCCATTTCTTACACTGGGGGTCCCAGGGTTGAACACAGTACTCCAGGGGGGTCTCATAAGAACAGAGGGGGAGAATCACCCTCCTCAACCTGCTGACCACACTTCTCAACTATTTCTTTTTTAAAGATGCTTTAAGTGTACATTTGCAGGAAAACCAAACAAACAAACTATAAACTTTTAAGACAGGAAAAGTGTTAAGTACCTTGGTGGGCATGCGAACAGGTCCTTTCACCTTCAGGTTTTTTTCCTTAGCGCCTCTGATCAAGTCAGCACAGACTGGGGGTGGGGGGAAAGGTACAAAATAGCTCAGGTTTCTTAGTGTTTTTTGCTTGTTTTCTTAAGTGAAGATTTTAAACAAGGTGTTGGCTCAGAATAGCGTATGAAGTGATCACTGCCATTCATTCTAAGGGTTGTCCTCATAGCCAACCACACACAGAGTGGAAGCATTAATGCTGTGGTGAGCAAAATCACATTACAACAGTAGGCAAAAGCCATTAGTACAACTTTAATCTTTATTTAAGCTGTTACCAGCCTGAAGATCCTGCATCAGACAGTGATTCCACAGCATTTACATCGTATGATTAATTACAACACTGGCAAAGCCAGTTCCTAAAAAAAATGAAATCATTTCTTAAAGAGCATTAAACCTCTAAACTCTTCATGGCAAAATATCAAGAAACTGGTGCCTTTCTGTTCTTACACATTCAAATAGTGACAACTAAAAGCTCCAGAACAGAGCAGAAGCAGCTGCACTCTCTTACGTTAGTCATTCTGACGGGATGTTTTCAGCACGATGAAACGCCCTGAGCTTCTCTTAAGAATTAAATTGGAATCTACTCGCAGCGTATGAAGCACTTTGGGTTGACTTCGTTAGCCAAGTCACATACACCCAGGCAAACGCCAACATCTCTAATAACAACTGCCTTCAATGCGTCCTATTTTGCAGTACATTATTTATATCACGTTACTTAACAAGCGACCCCAGTTAAAAACCCCAGAAGTATCACTCACCCTTCTCAAGTGATTTGACATTGCGACTTGTCAAAGTAATCCTAATGCGATGAATTGCTACCTCTTGTTCCACAGGTGCTTTGCCAGTATCTTTAAACGCCTAAAACGTTGAAGTTACAAATATCAGACACTACAGTCAACACCAACTACCCACAGACTCATAAAAAGACTTCTAGAGTGTGAAGAAGAATTTAGCTACGGGGCTATTTTATTTTAATCTACTCACTAGAATGCAGACCTAAAGGGTCTGATAGCAGAGAAGAAATGGTGGGAACAGCAGAGAAGAAATGGTGGGAACAGACAGAAGGGCAAAGTCCCGACCTCTCTGAGGAACTGCAGTTTTTTAGTGTCCAACTGCATCAGAAGCTGCAAGAGCATCCCTCCCGGATTTGCTGGCCAATCACAAACGCTCCATTTCCTCCAAAATAAACGCATCTCCCCTGTCTTGCAGCTTAACCTCACCACCAAGACCCCAACAAACCAGCAACATCTTCAACAGCGAGAACAGAAAGGGGCATATGGCCAGACAGACTAATTGGGCCACAGAAAAAACTGATTTGAAGAGCTGATGCAATTAAACGCTTGCAAGTAATTGGGCATTAACATGGAGCAAGCAAATTAATGAAAGAAAGTGATAACAAAGAGGAAGAAACGCGTTAAAAACTGTGTATGAAACATGGCATTTCCCACGTTGCAGGCAACGCCTGTCGCATTAAATGACGCACAACCCTCTAATAAACGCCGGTTCTATGGGCAAACGCACGAAGGCTCGTCAGGACCCCTCACGCCAGGCCAAGGCCGCTCTGCCGCAGGCATCGCCGGTTCTCCGGCCGCAGCAGCCGCTCCCGAGCGAGGAGCTCTGCGAGGAGGCCGCAATACGGCCGCCCGGCCCAACGGGCCGCCCTCTCCGCGGGCCGGCTTTACCGCAGCTTCAGCCGCACACATACACACACCTCGCCCCACGGCCCCGGGATCCCTCACTCGCAGCCCCGGGACACGCAGCGCTGCCCCAGAGACCGAGGCCCAGGCGGCGGCCCAAGGCCGGTACCGGCGGAGCGCACGCGGCCGCCCAGGCCTGGCAGCCACGCGGCGCTACCGGCCGCCGGCACCGTCCCCTCTACCCGCCCGGTTCCCCGCTGCCTCCCCCCACCCCACCTCACCATGGCGGCAGCAGAGCCTTCCTGACCGACTTATTCCCGGGCGAGGGGCGGCGGGGGCCCAGCGAACAGCGGTGAGCCAGGAGGCGGCAGCGGCGGCGGCGCAGGCAGAGGAGGGCGCGGCGGCCGAGGGGCGTTTATATAGCGAGCGGCGCCGCCTCCATCCGGGCGCTGCGGGACCTTTCACCCGCCGGGCCGGGGCCCGGAAGCCGGGTTGGGAGAAGCGGCACCGGCTCGGCCTCCTCCGCGGCGGGCGCTGGGCCGCAGCGGCCCCTTCGGAGTTATTGGCGGAGATGGCGGCGGGTCGAGAAGGGAGCAGGGGCCGGGAGCGGTTTTGCCCGCCCGGCCGAGCTCGGCGGCGGTGAGGGGCAGGGGCGGCGGCTGCCTCTGCCGCGCCCCCGGCAGGGCCGAGCTCCGGGAGCTGCTGCAACGGGCCGGGGTCCGCGGCAAGGGGGGTTGGTGGGGCTGCCGGGTCCCCCTGCACCGGGCCCGGCCGGCGGCCGTGGGCAACCTGCGCTCCTCGCTGCCTTCCCCGGGGGGTTTCGACTTTGGGCTGGGGGAAGGAGCGGGGCGTTTGATAGACCGGCGAGTCCCGACCACTTCCAGAGAGAGCGAGCCTGCGCCCATCGAAGTCTTTTTTTTTTTTTTTTTTTTTTTTTTGTGTGTGTGTCTTTAATGTCATCGCTGAAAGTGGAGGTGTGAGGACAGAAGCTTTAAGTGAAAATACCGGTTTTCCTCATTACATTTAAGAACTTTAAATTAATTTTACATACCGAAGTCCCTTTCAGATTGGACATCGGAGGGATGTTTTTTGAATGAGAAAAGTCACTGATTTGGCCTGGCCACTGATAACTGCCCCCAGACAAGCATTCTGCATCCCCATTTCCAGTTAGATCCCTGCCTGGCTGATGTATCAAACTGGAGAAATGGCGCATGTTACAAAGTGATGGGCTATAGTAAGATCATTTATCTTTTAAAAAATAGTATTTCAGTTCTACTTTGGGCATGAATAACAGTAGCAAAACTGCTGCCTTTGGAAGCTTAGTGATTACTACAGTTAAGTCAAAAAAGCCTGCTTGGTGTTTAGTATGAGCAAACATTGAGCTATCACACTGCACTTAATTTATTTCCCCCCCCCCTTAACAAATGCTTCAATATGGTCCTTAAACCTTGAGATTTCTAGACTTGTTTTGCACTGGGATCATTTGTACTTGCTCTTTGAAATCTCTGGTTTACTAATAACTTCTTTGGACTAGAATAAACAAATAAACGTGGATACAGAAGTTGTGGTCCTGTTGATGTGTCCTGAAATGCAGCACTGCCTTTTGCCAGCAAATATCGGTACTTAAAACATCTGGTTTGATGATAGTCCTGTTTCTTTGGCCTTTTCCTCCCCACAAGAAAAGCAGCGTCTGGTCCTGTCCATTTGTTTTCTGAGCAATTTAACAAGTACATTAACAATTTTGAACTCACTTATGCATAAGGAACCCGTGTTTACTCTTGTTATCAGCTATTCCAACTACTTCTGAGGAAGTTTTCCATCTATAATAAGTGGTTGATATTCATCACTCTTAAATAAATGACCTCACACTGATCGTGCTGAAACAATTTGCCAGTAATCCAGATGGTTCCCAATCAGCTACGTTATTTACTTAGAGCTTTAATAAATGTTCTTAGTAAACTTTATTTCCAGATAAAATACTGAGTAGCTTGCTGCCAAGAGCTAATTAGTGAGGGATTCAATTAGAAAGAGGTCTGACTGAATCCTCGTTGATGACACAGACCTGTAGCCTTAGTTATTAACTGGCACAATGATGCCAGTTTCTGTTTCCTACTAAAAAAAAAAAATCAATGTACACCATTCCTGTTGTGTCCCAAAGGGATGCTGCAATTGCATGAGGAAAAAAAGTCAATCTGAAAAGATACATTTTTCCATACATTTCAGCTGTGTATTTTCAGTAGAATTTCCTCATTTATTTCTTGTTCCTATATCAAGAAGTCAGTAGGTTGGGTTTTTTCCCCCCGGGATTAATACAAGGTTGACAGTAAATTCCTGAATGTGTTCCTTTTTTTTTTTTCTAGTATTGGCACCACCTCAACTTTCTTGTGAGATTTTTTTTCTTCTTCTTCTTTTTCCCTGAGCTTCCCCAGATTTCTCAAAGCTTATGGAAAATCCACATTAACAGCATACAAGTCTCCTTTGCCAGCTCTTAAAATTCTTGGATGTAAGCAATCTGGAGCTGCTGATTTAAAAACCGCCTTACTTCTGTTCCTATGTTTAAGGCTTTTCATAGCTATTGTTAGAATTTTCTGATATATGTTGCTTTTTCTCCACAAATGCAGAACAGAAATGTGTCTGAACTTCCTGCTTTCTCTGAAATACATGATAAAAAAACTCACTCCTTCATGCTATTTACATGAGTAAATACCCATTGTAAATACAACTTTTTGCTTACCTTCTGGGTACATTGTCATTCTTGGCTTCCAATTCACATTGTGTATTATGCCTGGTCTTCCTTTGCCTACATACTGGGTTTATTGTAGGATTTTCTTCCCAGCTCATGCTAACTTGAGTTACGAGGCAGTGAGGTTGGATTTATGCCGTTGACATGTGATTTTTAGATGGAGCTTCCTGGGCTGTTTTCCTCATGTCATGTAATTAAGAAGATAAACAATTAAGAAGCAAGACATGCTTTTTACATGACTTAGTGGTCTGTAGCTGAAACAATACCTAATGTCATGATTTATCACACAGAATATTGTTCCATGTGCATTGATGACACTTTCTGGTTTTGTTTTGTTTTTTTTATAGATTACTGGGGTGGTTTTTTCCTCCTCCTTTGACCAGTTTGTCCTTTAGAAACAGTCCTGAGCGATGAACTGAATATTTAGTTACCTATATATTTTCCACTAGCTTATACTAAAACCAATTAGATTCAGTTTAGGCTTCCAAATTATTAATTCAGTTGCTATTAATTAAATATGTATGTGTAGGGAGTTAAGTTCTTTTCAGGTTTGTGGTCGGCTTAATTTTAGTCTGATTGTTTTTACTTTGTGCTAAATGAACGGTCACCTGATTCTTTAGCTACTTAATGCATTGCATTTAATCTTGCTAAGTTTTGTCTGGGAAGGTTTTGTTATTGATTTTGGTTTATTTTCCCTTTGTAACAGGCTAAATAATACAGGTGGGTTTATTTTTATCCCGAAAGATGTCCCAATGTTCTACAAGTCTAAATCCATTTAGTCTAGATGTCGATTAGCCTTCTGTCTTCCTTTCATCATGTGACAGAGGATATCTCCTAGAGGTTTGTATAGCACTAGAGTGGTCATAATTCAAGAGTAGATCCTGATATCAGTCTACCTATGTGATTGAAGAGTTAACCGAACGAGCATGTGCCTGCTGTCACTCAGCATCTTCTAAAGTATTGTCCCTGGTTACTGTTTAATCTGAGTGATCATTGTCTTAAGCAAGCTTCCTTACTGTTAATTTTCTCTTTAGTGTTACCAGGTTTTGGGCAAACATCGTCTCAGAAGGTACAGGTTTGGGTATTCTGTTCACACACACTATTTACACTCACATTCCTACTGTATTACCTCTTGTTATCGAGGCCACGTTACCAAGGGGGAACAGGCAATTCCTGTACAAAAAATCACCGGCATCTGTCCAGTGAAAGCAGAACTACTGGACACACAAAACCTCCTCTGCTTTTACAACTAGTTTTCATTTGGGAAATCACCTTAGAAGACTGAAAAGGTGTGGAAAAGTTAATCAAGTATAAAAAATGTCTTCCAAACTACAGACATCTCTCCAGTCCAGATTTGGCCACTTGAGGCAGCACCGCTTGGCGCTGTTTGTTGTAATCTGTTTTACTTTAAAAAAAATAGACAGCTCAAGAAGAGTCCAGTAGTTTGTAACACGTGTTGAAATGTTGCAGCTACTCAAAAAATATAGAGTCGTAGAATCATTTTAGTTGGAAGAGAGATCTTTGAGATCATCATGTCCAACTGTTAACCCAGCACAGCCAGGGCACCACTAAACCATGTCCGCATCTCAGCACCACATCTCCATGGCTTTGAAACCCCTCCAGGGATGGGGACTCCACCACTGCCCTGGGCAGCCTGGGCCAGCCCTTGACAGCCCTGGGGGGGAAGGAATTTTTCTGAATCTCCAACTTAAACCTCCCCTGGCACAACTTGAGGCCATTTCCTCTTGTCCTATTGCTTTATCCTTGGGAGAAGGGATGGACCCCACCTGGCTTCAACCCCCTTTCAGGGAGCTGTGGAGACTGAGGAGGTCTCCCCTGAGCCTCCTTTTCTCCAGGCTCAACAACCCCAGATCTCTCAGCTGATCATCACCAGACTTGTGCTCTAGAGCCATTGACTTTGTTGCCCTTGTCTGGCCACACTCCAGCCCCTCAATGTCCTTCTGGGAGTGAGGAGTCCAAAACTGAACCCAGGATTCCAGATGCAGCCTCAGCAGTGCCAAGCACAGGGGGACAATCACTGCTGCCCTAGACCTGCTGGCCACAGGACTCTGAGCATAGCAAGCTGTTTTGACAAAGGAATGGGAAGTGGCTTCCAGGATGCAGGTTGGTTTGCTGCACTTACCTCGCTGGCTTCTCTATGGATGTTTTATACTCGGAGGGTTTAAGAACTGTCAGTCCATGCTGGTGTGTACTCAGGCAATCCTGTACTAATAAAGACCTTGGCACTGTCTTTCCTCCTTATGTCGGCCTCCTCCAAAGACCCTGGGGGAAGCCACCAGCAGCAGGGTGGCTGCATGTTTGGATGTCACCTCTTGAGGAAGAAAACACTGATTAATTTGACAGCAGTGACGTTTACCAATATAAGCAGCCCACATATATTTTGGCCCGTGACCCTCTGTCTACTGTTTAAGCCCAGTTATGAAGTCACCAATCACTTTTTTTTTTTCCTTTGAAAGACCAGTTTAATCTAATCTAATTCTTTGGCGAGACAGAGTAAGAGGGAATTGTTTCACGGTGCTTGGGCTGCCCCTCTATCATGGAGCAGGGATAATTTAAGGAATGATACTGACCTCACAACTGCCTTAGGACTAGAGGAGAAACTTCTCTTGATATAGAAAGCATCACTGCATAGTGGCTTGGGTGTTATTTTGTTTGTTGTTTTATGTAATTTTATCTGCTTTTTAACAATATAAATAAAAATGTAT
>JANHGN010006044.1:0-14903 GCA_024605025.1 Megaceryle maxima
GTGCGCGGGGGTCGCGACGCGGGGGGGAGGGGCGGGGGGGGGGGGGGGGGGGGGGGGGGGCGGGGGGGGGGGGGGGGGGGGGGGGGGGAGAGGGAAAAGGGGAAGGGAGGGGTGGTGCATCTGCTTGTCCTCTGAAGCAAATGCTAGGCATATTGGAGCTCTTTTTCCTGGGAAAGGGGCTGGAAATTGTCTGCTGATGGGAAGTAGAGAATAAATCTTTGTTTTCTTTCACTTCTGCACATGGACTTTGCTTTGCTTTCATTAAACTGTCTTTCTCTTGACCCACAAGGATTTTTTTTTTTTTCCATTGTCATGCTGGGAGGGGAGCAGGGGGAGAAGTGATAGACAGGCTTGGTGGGCACCTGGCACCAAGCCAAGGTCAACCCCAAAATTTTCTGCATCTTGATTATGAATAAACAAGATGAAAACATGAATTTTAGCAAAGATAGGAGGACATGATAAGAATTGGTCAGCAAATACATATTATTTAAGGCATTTGATGATTTTTGGTTTTGTGTGTCAGCTGTGTTGAAACAGCCACAGTACACAGACACCTACAACAGCTGCTCCAGAGCTTATTTTCTGCAGGTAATTGTTTCCAGCAGAAAGATATAGGATCTGCCTTATCAAGGCTTCACCTACATCTGAAAGGAATGGCTTAGAGCCCTAGGCCATTTGCTTCACTTAAAATTCAGGGCCTTCAGCAAATCTGAACTGAGCTCACCCACATCTTGTACCCAGACGCCTTCTGAAAGCTCTCATATTCCAGACAGAAACAAAACCCAGCTACTATGAATCCACTCATCTTCTCAGGTTGTACCTCTCAAGAACTGTGGTTCATTGTAACCCTGCATGTCAGTACAGCTATACTAGTGACAGACTGTATCAGGCAGAAACATTGCCACATTTCATTACCAGCTGCTTGAAGATACTGTAACATCAAGTCAGGCAACAGGAACAGCACACTGTATGTCAGAAGAGTGCTGAAGTTTATATCAGTGAGAATTTTTTAACTGATCAGCATCAAGTTGGACACCATGATTTGATCCAGTGGTTCACGGTAGATGTAGAAAACTTGTAATTTATGGACTGTTTCTCTCATATATCTGGCTTAGTAAACAAATATTAACTGCAATTGTGAAGAGTTGTCAGGGTTTGTAGTGTAACAAAAGAAAATAAAACCCAGCAGCACTATCAAAAAGACCAAAGAGGTAGGTTTTTACTCGCTCATTTTCACCCTATAGGTCCATTTTTCACACACAAAAATCTGAGACATTATAAGAATGGCTTCCTAGATGTGCATGTAAATCTAACTGGATCAATCATAAACATGCATGTTCACAGAATGTAACAAGTAACCTGTTTTATAATACTCCTAGCAGCAAAAGTTTTGGAAAGAAACAGACCTGAAATGCAATTGGTCTGTGACTTCTTAAAAATAAATGTGGATAGACAACACAACAGCTTTCTATATTAACTTTTGTGCCCTCCCCCATCCCCTTTTTCCTCTCATTTTAAAAGATGTCAATTTAATGAGCCAAATTGAAGTAAATGGTAGCAGACATGGAAATGTTAGCTGCAATGGCCTACTCAAAAGAGGCTTGATTGCTGGTGAACAAAGATCTGTCCACTCAACATCTGGCTCATTTGATCCTTCAAGGTTACCTGCCAAATGACTATGTCATTTGGATTCAAGAGATGGAGTCATGAGGGAGACCTGATATCATCATCCCAAATGGTCTGGGTCTTGCCCTGTGCTTAAATCAGCCTCTTTAAGACCAGCGAGTGTGAAAGAAGCCGTGCTGCTCCAGGGAAAAGCTGACTTCATAAAAAGTTCCACAAGCTGAAAGCTGGAATGATTAGTAGCATACTGGGAGGCTGAAGGAAACACGTATGCATGGTACACTCACAACCTTGTTATAAATTTCTGTAAATGCACATATCAACAGTGCTGACCACTTTTAGCCCTGTACTTTCACACATGCAACTTCCAGCTTTAAATCTGCAACAAACATCATCTACTTAGAGTAATTTTAAAGCCTTTTTGATTAAGCACTCTTGAAAAGTTCAGGGTTTAGAAAACATACTCCCCCACCCCCTCTTTTTTTTTTTTCATTAATTTTTAGCTGAAAAAAATGCCTGAAAAAGTCCTGTTACTAAATACATATTTATATGATTTGAAGTATGTCATGGAGACGTGTATTAGACCAGGCAAATATTGACCTTCTTCTGAAGAACATTCCAAAGATAGCAGGAGGCTGCCAGGATGCTGACTGAAGGGTCCCCAGCAAAGGCAAAGAATTTCATAAAGCCAGTTGGAGTTGTGCATGTTTAAACCCACTTATCGAGCATATATCAGGGCTTCACAAACATCTTTAATAGAACAAATGCTTTATGCTCTAAACTCCTGCTCTTGCTGACAGGGAGGATTTCACAGCAGTTAAGCTGTTCTACAACTTTTTTCAAATGGCCTGATTACCTGGGTCCTAAGCACAAGCAGGAATTTGGCCGCAAGGAAATCACAGTGCACAGAGAAACTGCAATAAGAAACCTCTCGCTTTTGGAGAAGGATAAATTAAGTAGCCCACATGCATCAAGTCTACTGGTCTAGTAGGAAAGTATCACAGTGTTTGCTGCACCAGACATCTAACTCAAGTAACCAGAAAACAAGTGGATATTTTTGGTCAACTTATGAAGGCTCTTCAGCATCTCCAAACAGGAACAAAAGCTGGGAGCTACCAGCCTGCTGTGGCATAGCCACATATCAGTATCCAAGTGCCTCAACAGAGAACCTGAAAGCATCAACACTGAGGATTTCAGTCTTCCATGCTGTTAGGCTCCTGCATAGACAGATACCAAAGTCACTGGAAACACCCGCAAGTTCAACACCACAAGAGTAGCTGTGGTGGAAGCCCTTCTCCTCCCAGCTGTGGCTGCTCCAGCATGGCGAGCTGCTGCCTCAGGCTGCAGGCTTTCAGCTGGTCCACAGTCACTTGGATTCCTCATCCCTGACACTGAACTTGAAAATTTCTCCCCATGATGCAGCTATTTTGTTGTCTGTGCACGGCTCACTTGTTTACCCTGCCTTCTCAAGGGCAGATTGCTATGCCAAGATGGATGTTAGGTTGTTGAGTCCTACATTATAGGGCTGGGAATAAAATCAACTTACTTCCTATTATGTTGCAATATCATGCTTTCTATTACGTTTTCTTAATTATCCATAAGTTTAGCCATATGCTTGCTGGGCAATTCAAATGCTCTATTTCAGAAGAATTTGACATTTTTCTAATAGGGTCATTAGGCAGTAAGAAAAGAAGCTAACCACACACAAAACCCAAAACAAAACAACAAATAAACAAACACCCAAAACACAACAAACCAAAACAAAACCAAACACATTTGTAAAAACAGTTTGTTGACAGTTCATTTTACAGACTCCAAAATCCTTACAAGAACTACTTAAAAACTCAATTTAAAAATGGCTGAATAGAAGCCATAACTGACATTGACATCTTCAGACTTCAGTATAATCCAGTCCTATTTAAACATCTTCAATTCCTTATCAAGCAATGAGTGATTTTAGAAAATCCAATTACAAACAAGAAGTCATCTATTCATACAGACATGCACAGAAGAAAAACAAACAAAAAAAAGCACTAAGCATGGAGATAAGGATTTTTCTCAAGAATTACTGAATTAGACTTGTTTTAAAGGTCTAGGCTTAGCTATGCTTAGTTATTATTTCTCCCTCTGAAAGTGTTTTAGAAAACTTGGCAGCAACAGAAAATTTTCTCAATAGACAACTTAATTATAGCAATAACTATACAAACAGTCAGGGTATTTTATATTTTACACTGCCTACAGGAATTAAAGACAACATAAAACATGATCTCTCTCTGAACCAATTATAAAAAAAGAACAATAATAAAAGCCAAATAACTGAGTCTTGCAAAGACAAAACAATCTGCTACCATGATTAAAACTCTTATTAACTTCTCAGTTCTAAGAGTTAAGTGTGGGGGGTAGGTATTTGTTTATGCCAGATGATTAAAAAAACTCCACTCTATTTCCATTTTAATTATTGTCTTTTAATTGGTGTCTTGAGATCCATTGTCTTGCAGTACTGAAATTAAACTGTCAGGTGAGTATTCAAATTATCATTTATTAATAAGCCATTCTCAGTTTGTCTCATTGACAATTTTGAGCTTTTCACATGGAGAAGTTCATGAGCAAAATGGTCAGAATATTGCAAAATGAGGGTCTCCAATTCTCATTCACTTCAACCTGACAGATCAGAGATTTTGAACTAAAAAGAAATCAGAAGTGTTGGGTCAAGCCAAACACCTGTGGAACAAGTATCCATGGGACTTATTCCAAAAGAGTTTGCTGGTTTAAATAACATTTTAAAAAGAAACAAAAAAGCCAACCAAACACATCCCAAACCAAACCTATATATGTAAGAAAAAAATGAAAGAAAAACAAAGAGAAAAAACTACCAACAACAAAACTTATGACCTTCTGCACGTAAACAAAAGCCATATAATAGTGACCTTAAGGAGTATGAAAAATCAAATATATTGATATATCTAAGATCCTGAAAATGGTCATAAAAATCTATGGGGGAGAGATGCAGGTAGTCTGAGGGAGGCGTTAAGAGAAATACAGGATGCAAATCTTCAGCCTGAGTTCAAAGGCAATCCTGACTGTAACTTTGACTTTCTTTCTCAGTCTCAGGCATCTCAGAAGTTGCTCGCTATGACAGTCTGCTGAAATTCCAAATCCAGTCCACATTTAGGGGAAGACAAAAAATAAAAAAGCTCACCAAGATACAGAATAGTAGCTACAATGCTCACCCAGCACCAAATAAGAACAGGGAAAGTTTCTTCCTGGTCCCTTTGGGTGATCAGCAAAACACCTGAAGCACAGTCAAATCACCACATCTCAGAAAGCTAGGACAGGAAGAGAACTTCCTTAAAAATTATTTTGGTGATTCACTGGGGATTTTCCTATCACACTCACATTAAGCCTAAAACAACCCAAATTATATTTTATAATCCTTTTACTAAGCCCACCCATATTTCAATTAGTCTGGTTCCTCACTTCCACTGCAATATTTGGAATGGTATCCTAGAACTTAATTTCCTAGATAATAAGCAGACTTGTTCTAGCTCTGGTTTAAACTTATCCTTTTCAGCCAGTATCTTCTAAAGAAATGTTGTTGACTCTTGCAAGCATCTTCCTATATAAAGTAGTCCCATATCCTCTCAAAGAGGATTTTGCCCCACTAATCAGTAGATTACTGTAGAGCCTCTCAGAAAAAAAACCAAAATCCCTATCTGTCCTAACTGGCCTTCCCTTATACTACTTTTAATTCATTTCTGGTGAAGATGACTGGTGATACCAGTTTTAGAACTTCGTTTCACTCATATTTGTGTGCCCCTTAATTCTTAACCATAAATACCCTCCAGATATTAACAACAATCTTAAATAGAGGAAATATACAGAGTAATTCAAATACATTTAGAATATAATATTTTTCATCCCTTAGTTTTCCACTTATCTAGATGTAATATGAAGGTGAATTTGACTATCCAGCAATATACATATAAAATTAATTAAAATGTGCGCAAGTACTTTTTTCCCCGAAGAATAAAAGGTGAGAGTGTTACAGGAAAGAAAGGGAATGGAAGAAGCAGCAAGAAATAAAATCCAAAGCATATAATTTATCATCAAGGTGGCAAGTAACAGCACCAAAAGCTGAAAACTAGTTTCAAACCAGATTTCAGGGTATAACTTACATCCTGGCCAAAATTGCATTTGGCACCCATATTTTAAAACTTGGGATTTTAAAACCTTTTTATTTCAGCTTCATAAATGAGCTGCTTTTTCCTTGGCAATAAAAATGTATTTTTTCAAGCAAGGTCACTTGGCAAAGCACTAGAAATGCTGTCAGAGTTATTGATTTTTTTTTTTTCTTAGTTAAGTCATTCCATTTCCTTCTCATTTAGAATATTCTAGATTTTTAAGTAGCAAAAATGAAGTTAGCATTGCTTTATCAAGACAATGACTACATCTAAGTCAAATCTCAACCCTCAGAATAACTTGAGGTAAAGAAGGTTGTTTGTTTGGGTTTGTTTTTTTTTTTTTTTTTAAATTAGAACCAAACTAAAACAACAGCAATAAAATAGAAGGTAAACAATGGTTTTATGAAACCACACTTTATACCCGAACAACTCTTCAGTTAAGGTTTCTTCTAGAGCCACCTTTTATAAGGCCAATACAGTAACTTGCCGATTATGGCTTGATAAAGTGATGAACTGGGTCTTTCTTTTGAACAGAATTGGGGTTTTTTTAAGCTAAATAGAAAAGCAACATGAGTTTGACATCCCACACAAGACACTGTTCTTCATTTCAAAGAACCACCTCCTCCAGGTGACACAATTTCAAGATTAGCATAATGATTTGCTGACAGCTTACAGCTTAACTCAGCACTCTGTATTTGACCTTCTGTCATGTTTATACATTCAGAGACCTCAGTGTCTCAGCTCTGGACCAGCTCATAAAACATGGTGTGATCTCTGAAGTACTGTTAGAAAACTTGCCAGATTTGGTACCCTCAAACTAAATTCTCTGAAATTCAGAATTTAAGTTAAATGCACTCGCAAAATAAAAAGGCAAAACTTAGAAGGTCAGTATGGATGACTGTGGATCCAAATGAGCTCAACAGCAAGTGATAATAATTGCAGTACAGAAGTAGTTTTATAGAATTGTGATATTTTAAAATAATTACATTACAAAACCTCCACATCTCATTGCCAGACTGATCAGCTGTTGCAAACATAACTACACTCAATCCCTTGAACAATATAGAAAGCAAGTTACATGAATATCAACACAGTTCAAGATGCAGCCAACAGACCTTATGCACATTCATCCTTTGTTCTGTACTGAACCATTTGTGGAACATTTCCCTAGTGTGTTATCCACACTTCCACTGGCAATTCTTTAAGAGACAGGTCTAAGAACCAGCAATAACTGATAGTTTTGAGGGACTTAACAACAACGGAGAGAAAACTGAGAATATTTTCATCCTGTGCACTGTATTCAAATGCCCTAAACATTTTTAATATGTACAGCTGCCCTTCAAGAACTGAAAACTGTAGTTGAGTTCATTATTTTAAAAATATTTCTATATTATGAAGCACTCCTACAGATGTGCTAATTTAGGTTGAAATAAAAAAATATCAAAAATTAAAACCTGAGTGCCATATCTGCTCTTAAGCCTGTATCCATGTCCCACCTATTAGTGGTCATTCCTCCCCCTCCTAAAGTAGACTGAAAAAAAAACTTCAAAACTCCCAGATAATTTACCGTATTTTTTGTTTTCTGCCTGGCCCATCCCTCTTTCTCAATGCAGCAACACAAATAAGCATCCAGCCAAAATGGCTTAACAGAAAGATGGCCTAGGAGAGCAAAGTTACTGTCACAGCTTTAATACTTAATTTCTTAGTCCCATGCAAATTTTTGTCCTTGACCAAAATTTTTCACCTGTAAAGCATAGCTAACTTTCATAACCTGCATTAAATTTTATATCTGTCTTTATAAGTAAAATTAATTAAAACTGGCTTTGTAAAAATCTTCAGGACAGGATTTGCACTGACTGATGGATGAAATTACATGTAGGGGTATATACTATCATACACATAATTACATAAGTTTCACCCATGGATCAACTGCAATCAACTATTTTTTCCAAGTAGCACGATCACATTCATTTTATATATACAAATATCAATCAACAGTAGCAAGGAAAAAGTTACAACAATATTAATTCAGATATTACTAGGTAGCAAATTAGTGGAAAGAAATTCAAATTACTGCAAAGAAAGATTGCAAACATATGAACCATTCCCAGCATAGGTTATAGTTTGTTTGCTTTGCTTTGTTTCTTCTGCTAATAAACACAACAATTAGATGCTTCATTTAGCATTTTTCTAAGAACTAGAATTATTCTCATACCCACTATGAATTTTGTAAGGGAAAAGAAAGATGATTGAACCAGTGAAAAGTAGTACTATGGCTCAATAAGTTACCATCTGAGGCTACCTTCATATTAGTCCCAGTACAACCATTTATCACTTGATTTTCAGCTATATAAACTGCCTCTAGGCATTTTTCTTATACAGAAAAAAAAAAAGATCTATACTTCCTTTAATATTACAGCTTTTGTCCTTCAATAAAGTTTCTCTTCATCTTTATTCTTCACTGCTTATCTCTAGCAGCTGCTAGTGTCAGTTTTGCAACACACCAGTCTCTCTCCAATCAGTTTGTCTTACATAATAATTCCCTTAGCTTACATAATGTTTTTTAAGTCTTACGGCTCAGAAGTAGTTTCATGTTTCACTTGATTCCTAAAGCACCATGAATGCACTACAACACTACATTTCAAAATTAAAAAAAAATTCTTTTTGGCTTAAAATGGATGCCCATGACTCAAATCCTATGTCACTCAGATGCAAAACTAGAGGCTTCAGTATCAGCTCACAGCAGAAGCATGTTGGGATAAGCCCATGACTATCTTATGTGAAAGGAAGTACCACTCTCTGTACTGGCATAAATCCACAGGAAGCTTAAAGCAAGGTGAAGACAGTGAAGACACCTCTGTCTCTGGTGAAGCTGCTTGATCTGCCTTTCTTGTTTTCTCTTGCAGAGCTGTAAGGCCATGCTACAACACAGCTTAGGACACTGAGCTGTCTGGAAGAAAAAAAAAAAAAAAATTAAAAACCAAGCAAGCCTATTCACAGCCAAATCAGTTCCTTGATTTTCTTTTGCTGTGTAACCACAATACTATACCAGTGTTGCTGGTTAGAGGGAGAACAGCTGGGAATTCACATTTAAGTATTATTTTCCTGCTTGCTAGTGATATTACAGTTTTCATAGCTGAAAGACCACTTTAACATGTTTAACTTTTCTACTCAGAGCATTATTTACTATTGATGTTAATTCCTAAAGTCATATTTGAAAAGAGCTCATTTTGTACACATTCTTGTTTTCTTCACAACTCATCTAATTGCTATTTAACTGCAACATTCATGTTCATGATATTAAAAGACTAAACAAAAGAAAAAGTGAAGTACAATTAATTGATTTTCATCAGGGAATTAAACCCGCTTTGTTCCTGTAACAGACCACAACATTAGTCACCCTTTCCCACTGAAAAAAAGTCATGTCTTCTGTTGCTGCCTCTTACTGTGTTGGTCATAAGGGTTTTGGACACTTGTTTGATGAGATCAGCCTTGGTACCTTCTTTAATGCAAAAGAAAAATGGAACTTGACAAGTGTCTTGACCAACAAGCTACAGAGTTTTTTCCAAAGCCTAGTCTGAACTCATCCTAATGAAGCATCTACTTCCTTGGCTGATGAGTCCTCCCTTAGCCAACAGCAAGCTGGAAACAAATATCAGAGAATGTGTCTGATCATGCTTAGAAAACAAAAGCTGTCTGAATCTTTGATAACAAGCATAAATCAAGAAAGGAACTCTGTGGTTTTGGGGTTTTTTTCATTTTTAAACAAACAATTGTTCAGTTGTGCCACTAGTCTAACAAATACTTTTTATTCGAATTTTAATATTTTCTGTTTTAAAAAATCTTCATAGAGAACTAACGTGTGATAAACAATAACCAAATGTCACAGATAGACAGAAGAAAGGATTGATCTCAGCATCCTGTTTGACAGGAATAACTAGAACTTCATTACTTGCCCAGGAGCTGGCATTGAAAAACAAGACCAAAAAAAAAAACCAAAAAAAAACCAAAAAAACAACCACAACAAAACACAACACAAAACCGATATACAATTACTGGTTTAATTTTTTTTAATTTTATTTTGAGATGACACAAAGGAGTGCTTGTTCTGTATTTTCTAGGTTTACTCACTATGGTAAGGCAGAACTAAACATTACTGGAATGACAGTACTAACTAGCAATTATAAACAATTAGAAAATTGCTGTTTTCAAACCCTCCATAAAACCAGCTGCAATTCTCACTTCACACTTGCTATGGTACCCCATTTATTAATACATACATAAGCTACAACTTAGATTTTCACAGGCTAGTGTTCATTCTTTCCTTGTGTTTATCTGAAAAATACTGAGGGCCTCCAGACACATTTGTTCATACCTATAACACATGCACAAATACAGCCTATTGGGTATTCAGAAACAACAGTGTCTACTTCATGAGGTGGAGGGGAGACAGACAATGGTGATCATTTTGAATAAAGAGACTATTAGAAATACGTAAATTTTTTAAAAATCCACTGCTTTGAACATGACCTTGGAGTGGTAAATGCTATCAACTCTATATAATTTTCCCTCACTTATTTGGTTGAAGTAGTTGACTGACTTGATCCAAACATTCTTTTTGCTAAACCGTTGGATACAGACTTCACTTTCAGCAGAGGGACATGCTTATTTATTTGTACATACAGGTTTTCTGTGCACGCGTTCTGTTATGGGTACTTTGTACATTTCCTCCTCTTGGCACATAAACTGTTAATCTACACTATTTCTGGATTTGAGGCTCAAACTTTGAAGATTTTGCTTTACTCAACTAATATACCCCCCTCAGCTGAGCTCCTCCTGAAGGCTGTGAGAATTCTGTGCTCTGGTATCACAGTGTTGGCCCTACACACTTTGGCTTCTGTACCCAGGGGAGAAGGAAGAGCTGGGTCCATTAGCAACAATTGCTTTGTCCCTGTTCAGTTGATTTAGGATTCACAATTATCTTATCAAATTGGCCAAATATCAAAAGTACTGTGCTGCACAGAAACACTTCACTTCCCTCATATATGGCTTCAAAGCTTTTTTTTTTTTTAACACAACCTTCATTCTGTGTTATCAGACGATCCCACAGTCAGCTTTATTAGGTTATGATCAGTCTTCCACCCACTGATCTACCTATGTAGCTAGCCCCTAGGCTAATGAAATCAGCTCTTGTGGCTCATATTCCTGTAACAAAGACATCAGCAATTATCCCAGCACGTTGATAAACAGCTATTCAAACCCAGACCAATAGCACTACAAGACTGCTTCATAAGTCACAATAGGCCAGAAAACACAGGAAACTGATGATAAAGCTGGGCTGTAAAGATTCTAGCACAAAGAATTCCAATAAGAGTTATCCTAGACTACACCATGTTCATAGAATGGCCTAGGCTGGAAGGGACCTTAAAGATCATCTAAGCCAACCTCCCTGCCATGGGCAGGGACACCTCTCAACTACACTAGGTTGCTTGAGGCGTCATCCAACCTGGTCTTGAACACCAGGAGGCATCCACAACCCCTCTGGGTAATCTATTCCAGAGTCTCACCAACCTCATACTGAAGAATTTTTTCCTAAGATCCAATCTAAACCTATTTTCTCTAAATTTAAAATCATTTTTCCTCATCTTATTGCAGGACACTGTTGTGAAGAGTCCCTCTCCAGCCTTCCTGTAGGTTCCCTTTAGGTATCAGAAGGCGGTTATAATGTCGCCCTGTAGTCTTCTCTTCTCCAGGCTGAACAGTCCGAGCTCCCTCAGCCTGTCCTCATAGCAGAGGCACTCCAGCCCCTGGATCATCTTTGTGGCCCTCCTCTGGACTCATTCAAACAGATCTATGTCCCTCTTATGGTGGGGACACCAGAACTGGACACAGTATTCAAGGTAGGGTCTCACAAGAGCAGAGTAAAGGGTGAGAATCACCTCTCTTGATCTGCTGGCCACACTCCTTTTGATGCATCCTAGGATACAGTTGGCCTGAGCCTCATGAGCACACTGCTGTCTCATATTGAGCTTCTCAGTCAACACTCCTAAGTTCTTCTCTTCATGGCTACTCTCAACCCACTCTGTACCCAATCTGTACTTGTGCCCGGGATCGGCCCAGCTCAGATGCAGGACCTTGCACTTCGATTTGTTGAACCTCATGCAGTTTGTATTGGCCCACTTCTCAAGCTTGTCAAGATCCCTCTGGATGGCATCCTTTCCCTCAAGAGAGTCCACCACACAACTTGGTGCCATCAGCAAACTTGCTGAGGGTGCACTCAATGCCACTGTCCGTGTTGCTGGCAAAGATGATTAACAGCACTAGACCCAGAACAGATCCCTGAGAAACTCCACTTGTCACTGGTCTCCACCTGGACATCAAGCCATTGATCACAACTCTTTGAGTGTGACCTTCTAGCCAGTTCCTTATCCACCAGGTAGTCCATCCATCAAGTCCATATTGGAGACAAGGATGTCACATGGGACACTGTCAAATGCTTTGCACAAGTCCAGATAGATTACATCAGTTGCTCTTCCCATATTAACCAGAATTGCAAATCTGTCATAGAAGGCCACCAGATTAGTCAGACACAATTCGCCCTTAGTGAAGTTATGTTGGCTGTTACTGTTCACCTCATTATTTTTAATGTGCCTCAGTACATATACCAGGAGGATCTGCTCCATGAGTTTACCTGGCACAGAGGTGAGGCTGACTGGTCTGTAGTTCCATGAGTTTTCTTTGCTTCCCTTTCATATTCACCATGAACTCATTGCAGTAATAAAGAGAAAGCTTATTGATGTCAAAACCAATGAGATTAGATATTATTTCTCTTCCCGTAACTGACCAAAAAAAGCAATGAGGCCTTTAAGGTAATAGAAATACAGATTGTACAACCAGGATTCAGCTTTTCTATTAAAAAATATAATGGGGGTGAGGTTTTGTTGTTTCTTTTTGCTGTTGCTTTCCATTGCATTTCAACTTCCTTTTCACATATATTCTGAATCACATCATTTGAAGCTCAGCACAGCACTGTTGCTGCTATTTTCCTGCCCTCACTCACCTTGGTTTAAGGATGAGCCTTCACATTTACCCAAGACAACAAGACAAACTCCTTTTACACCAAATAACAGCACCAAAACAAGGGGGAAAAGCAGCTTTGGTCACACATTACTTCCAATTGCCCATCTTCACAATGCAGTTTGAAGTACCAGCTTCAAAAGGCTGATGCCTTTGAACAGATCTAGCTGTAGGCACTTCAAGACTGGTTTAATTATCTGCTCCTTAGCAACTGTGTTGTTGTTTCTACAAAGTCAGCCCTTGTAATGTGTTACTCCCAGGCTCTGGCAAGTTGGCTCCCTCCAACACTAGGTGATCACTGCAGTCATACAAGCTGCAGCTTGGCAAGGAGCTTCCCTTTCCAAGAGGGCTCTGTTTTGCTTTATGACATGGGCAGGATCTCACACGAGGCGTGATCACAACTTGCAGATTAACCAAAGTGCCTGGGATTACAGCACAAGTGTTAACTTGCAAATGGTACAGGCATGAGAAATGTGAATAAAGGTTTTCTTAGTTCTCTTCTGTAAAGTGAAAAAAGTACATGATGAAACAGAGCTTTTGAATGAGAAATGCCAGTGGAGCTTGAAATTAAACACTTTAATGCCTCTTTTATTTCTGTTTTTAGGTTTGCACTTCAGATAGTCAAACACAGCTTCCTTGACCAGTTTGCTTTCATTAGCATAGAATAATCCCTTCAGTAACTGTCCTAGTCATATGGTCCCTTAGAAAAAGTTGATTAAAGTAGTAAAATCCAAAGATTAACATCTCTAATGAAGCAAGAAGAGATGTCCTTCAGAGAAAAGGAGGAACAGAAGCACAAACTAAACTGTTTTGCTTAATCACCAGAAAGGATTTTGATTTCTTAAAAGCAAGCATACACTTCCTCTGCTTCCACATTTGTGGCTCTATACTCTAAAATGTGAAAGCAGACCCATTCGCAACAGCCCATTAATTATCACTGTTCAAGGAGTCCCACTCCAGCAGCACTCAGAGAGAGGCTCCTGGAGGTCTATTATCTTGACATCCTCAGTTCCCAAAACTGTTTGGACTGGCATCAGAGCCAACACAGGAAGAACCACCCCTGCTGGCTCATTGCTTTTGCTTTCTTTTTAACCCAAACAAGTTTTCATGGCACAGCTACAGAAATAGCTGAACTGAGAGAGTGTCAGGGGCTGAAACAAATCATCTGGAGTAGACCAGACAAGAACTATCAGTGCTGTCAGGGATTTGACTCGCTGGTACTAAGCATATTTTGGAAATCATGCCCTTTCAAGGAAAGAAAGCGTGCTGCCTCCTAGATGAGGTAATTCTGAAAATACATACAAACTAATACACTGTTGGTAGAGTATGCCATTTGTTTCAGGAGCTAAGTCAACAACCTAGGAAGAAAATGCTTGCACTAAGAAAAATCAAACAAAAACAATCTTCTAATCATAAGTGTACTGACTGTGCAGAATGCTTAAATTTACATTTGCAGGCAGTGCAGGAATTTGAGAATACAGGAGAAGACATTTTGCATTATTTTCATATCAATTGTACCTGAACTATAATTGCATATTTAAGGGAGTGTTTTTCCTCCATACCTCTAACACAAGCTTTCAGTTGCTTTCATGAAGGCAAGAAAGAATCAACACAGCAGCTGACAGAGCATGTAGCAAATTACCTGACGATTTTACCAGTGAAAAATACTGAACTGACTACTAGAACAGCTACCTGTAGTTAGGGGAGAGGGAGAAAAAAAAAAAAATAAATTGAGAAGTATGTTTGCACTTCCAATTTTCTGGCTAAATCTAATCAGGATTACATAAATTGATTTTCCCAATCCATTAGAGTAAGATAAATTAATTTGTCTTATTCATCTTCTGGTGCAATGTTCTCTAGGTGAACCTGCTTTGGCCGGGGGACTGGACTAGATGATTTCCAGAGTCCCTTCCAGCCCTTATCATGCTGTGATTCAAAAAATAAATTAGAAAAAGAGAAGAGAAAAAAAAAAAAAAAAAAAGAGAGAAGAGAAAAAAAAAAAAAAGAAAAAAAAAAAAAAAA
>JANHGN010006045.1:0-39642 GCA_024605025.1 Megaceryle maxima
TGAGCCAATAAAAATTTTGTGCAAATAACGTGCTTTGGTAATTAGTTTTATTTTAATTTACCAAAAAGGAAGGAAAAGAAAAATTTTTTTTTTTTTTTTTTTTTTTTTAGTCTAGTCACGGATAGAAAAGCAATCCTTGTGGAAATACATCTTTTCACACTATTTCGTCCATGGCTGGTTTGTATTTGATGTAAACTTAAATGTAGAAATTACACATTCCGCAGTGTGGTAGGGAAAATGTTACAGCTGAGCATAAGCCTCTTGCTTTGTAGAAAGTAAAACCAGCTACTGAAATGCAAGTGCACCTATTAACTTTAGTCATTTTTGGTTCATTGGATCCCAAATTGTGTTTGTGGGTTTCTGATGACCCCGTCCCCAAAAGATTCAGTCTGGAGAAAAGTGGTTCTCAGCCAATTGATTAACATCTTACATTGTGCTCTTATTGTTTGTATGCATTGACTTGTAAAGTCAGTTGAAGACAGTGTAACTTCTGATTAAATAAATGTCATCCTTTAATTTTGATAAACATGGTAAGTAAATGAGATAAGAGGGAGATGATTTTCTGGTGTAAAGAGCATCAAATACTGATTATCATCTATGACCAAGTCCCAGACTTGGAGATTGCTGGCTTTGGTGATGAAGACAACATTTGTCTTCTAGAAGGAACCTAGACTTAAAATTTAAGCCACATGTGCCATTAACATAAAGTCACGCAATTTATACAGATGTATGCCAAAATAATTTTGTACCATGCTTAGAGTGTTAAGAAAAGCAATCCTCAATAAGTTAATGCTTGTACCTCTCCTCAATGCACAACAGTTCCATTAGGCTTAAAATCCTTAAGGCAGAGAGTCTTATCTTTCTTTATCAAGTCCTTGAGCTTTCTCGGAGGTAAGCAAATTGAGGGGTTTTTCATAAGAATATCCCTTCCAAGTAATAGGTTCTGCTCAGTCTTGGTATCGCAGTCTGGGTTTGACGTCTTCCTAACATAAAGGAGCAAGTACACAGTGATGCAGCTGTTTGAATTAAAAAAAAAAATCTACTCTTCCTTTGTACAGCTAATTGATAATCTTTGTGGTGGTATTTCTTTTACTGTTGAATAACCCATAACCAATAGTTTAAGATTGAGCTTCTCTTTTCTGCAGTTCTTTCTTTTCTTTTGGCTGAAAGCAGCTTTGTTCAAAAGATACCCCTATCTGTTAAATCCTGTTTTTCTCATTGAAGGTTGGGTGAAATTTGCTGTTTTGCTAAATCATTTCAGAGCTTCACTAAAAACATTCCAACATTTGAGTAGGTATTACTCTGGAAACCGCTGTATAACTTTATCATTCTGAAACTTTCATTAAAGTGGAGAACATGTGCACCTTTATCTTGCTATTACATTTAATTTCATTTCAGCATTTGCTGTAAATCTCTTGGATGTACTATGTAAAATTTCTTGTGTTTTAAGGTGCTGCATATGCTTAAAATCTACAGCCTTTGACATGCTATATTGCTTGAGTATAAAGTAAAGCAATGCAGTTTGGAGAAGGCTGTAGTCACTGTGGGTAGAAAATAGGGTGCCTCCAAATAATAACCTGGTTTTAAGCTTGCAGGATTGCAGTGAAAGTTCAAAGTTGGAATTGTTTTAGCTGATTGCTCTGAATCCTAAATAAACTGAAAGAAAAAAAAAAAATCAAAAGTTTGATTAAACCGTTTCAGCAACAGAGGATGTAGAACACTGTGGGAGGCCTGAATACATCGCATCTAGATGTTGGTTTTCTTCCTTTTAAAATTTACAAATTGCCTATCAAATTTGCAGAGGAAGACATTTTGGTAGATGGCTTTTAAGCATATGTTTTTCCTGCTATGTTTGTACCAAAGGTTGACTTTCAGAGGTGTATTTCCTCTTAATTGTTTGATGTTGATGCAGCATCACTGACCCCTGTAATTCTGCCTTTTAAAACTAGAATATAGTGGTGGACTATTGACAAAGAACATGAGATGGGGGGGGGGAACCTCTATCCAAGAAATTTGCTTTGGTATGAAGCTTTTAATTTTTCATGATTCATTTCTGTCTTTGTGGTAAGAGTTGAATCGCTTAAAACTGATGGGGGAAGGAGTGGGATAGAGCTGGGATCAAGTATGGTGGAAGACTGAGCAAGATTCTTGCTATAGCAATTACTTGGAAGAGGGCAAGAGAGAACAAGCTACGGGGTGTTTTCAGACTTCTGTATTTGTACGTTCCCTTTGTTGTTGGGTTCCTTAAAAGACTTCTATTAATGCTGTTTACAAGCAAGAGGGCAAGTGTGATGCAGTATTAGGAAAAAACTTTATTTTGAAATACAGAAGATCTGGTTCTGGTCTGTCTTCTCTTGGGACCAAATCATCCTTTGTATGTCAGTCTTAAATAAATTTTTTTAGAATATTTTTAGATGGCTATGTTTAATTCATAATAAAAGTGAAAACTGGGAGAACTTTGTTCAGTCCTTCAGTTGGAGGGTAAAATAATCTTCTGGACTAGTATTTTCAATTTAACTTCATAGTCCCACGGGCCTGTCACTTATTTCCTTCACCCTGTTCCAACAACACAGGGGGCAACAGCAAGGTAGAACAAACCTCAAGCTGCCAGAAAGGAAGTGTTGCTGTAAATCAACTGTTGAGACCCAGAAGCCTTAACATCTTTCATTTTACTTCAGACTGAAATAAAGAATGCCTAGCTTGCTTAGTTCTGTATAAAATCAAGAAATGGTAGGGAAAGTTGTTTTAAAACAAGTTCAGATTTTAATAATAACTTTGATATTTTAACATCTATTCAAAAGGTTTTCAAGCAGCTGAATGATAAAGATGGGTGTGCTGGACTAGTATTGCCTTTGCTTTCAAAACAAGGGGAAAAAAAAGCACTTCATACTAATATTAAATAATAAAAACTCCTGAGGGTTCTAGGCCAAGTCAAACATTTACCCAATTATGGATTTAGACAAGAATTAAATACTTATCCAGTGCAGTATCAGAAAAAAAAAAAAAAGAACAGTATAAACCACTCAACCCATTGGGGATTGTGAAGGGCTCTCTTGGCTGGCTGACTCTCTTTAGGCAGATGGCTGGGAGACTCTGGAGATGGGAGGAGGATCTCAGTTACAGAGCCAGCCCTGCAGAGATGGACGGAGTTTACGTTGGCATGGATTTGGAACTGGACTTGTAATTGTTCCAGAGCCTGTGTTGTATCAGATAGCAGATGCGGGGCTTAACTGAATGCAGATGTAAATACATACAAGCCACTGGGGCTGGATCCATCTTGTTGCAAGGCAAGCAGGACTCCCCCACAGAAGGCAGAGCAATTAGAAAGCTGTCATCCCAGGGGCCCATACTGCAAAGCTGAAATCTGCCACCCTATCCATGTGTTACTTTTCCCTTTGCTGCCCCAGCTTTTCCTGAGTTTAGTTTAACTTGGCATCTCTCACCTCCAGGAAGATCTCAGATAAAGGTTCTCTATGTCTACATTCTCACAGTTTAATCTGTGGATGTTCAAGTAAATATTAAAAAAACCTCAAAACTCTCATCCTCTCTTGGTAGCACCTGAGTGGATTCAATTCTAGTATCAAACACTAGCACTAATAGAAATTCTGAATGCTGTTAGGTTTACAGATGCCTAACAAGAACTAGTTGAGTGCTTTAGTGGAAGATCTCAAATATTAGCAGCTTGTCTTGGAACATAATGCTGCCAGAGAGTCAGGATCAAGCACACCAGGAAGTATCTGTGCCTGTAAAGTTGAAAAAGGGAAGGAAAACAACATCAATCGTAGAATTTCACTGAACATTTTTGTCTACTGGGCTTAGCAAGGTTCGTATGTGAGCCTATTAAACAGTCCACTTCCAAATATAATGGAAAGGTGACCATAACAGAATTTTCCTTTAGTTTTTTAGGCATTAAAAATTGTTGCTTAGAGACAAAATGTGTTCAGCTGTGAGGTTAAGTTAATGACGTGCTATTGAAGGTGGGCAGTGCTACCCACTGTCACAGCATGGCCATGTTGCTGGCAATTTAATTGGTAAATCACACCTGGCAAGTTACTCAGTAACCAGAGTATGGAAGCAATTTTCAATAGCTTTAAGCACTGTCCATTTCATCTTGTGCCACCTTCACAATTCATCCCATATACATTCACCAATTGAATTGTAAGCTTCTTCCTTATTAATTGAAAGCAAAGATCACACTTTCCCCAAGAAATCTGTTGCCACTAGTATAATGAGTTTTATCTCTTACACAGTTTGCCAAGAATTCACATGAACTCTACCTCCATTCTCCCTCATCCTGTCAGTCAGTATTGCTCTATCTTAACTTGAGCTAGCATGAAAAAAAGAGCTGCCTTAAGCACCGCAGGGGAAAAAAAAAAAAAAAAGTTGTTCAGAAATTGGGTGTTATAGTCTGTGAGCTTTAAGCTAGCCTTTACTTGCTTTGATTTTGGCCTTCCTGTTCCCCTCAAATTTAAAGAAATGACAGAATTTTTACACCTTTAAATATAAAGGCTGGAGACACATTCTTTGGTTAAGACAGGCCAAGAAGAAACCAGAAAGCAGTGGGGGGGGGAGGATACATGCACAGATGGATGTTAACGTTTTCCAAGCAGGTTCTTGAATGCTCAGTGAAGCCCTTTTGCAATGCCACTATTTCTTGCTGCTTTAGTTAAGCTAAAACACAGTCCTTAGAGTATTTTTAATAGCAGAAACTGTACTTAAATCAACCAATAATATATGGTAAGCCCTCTTACCTCTGGTTCACACTCTTCCTAAGAACCTTAAATAAGGGAAGATTGAAAAAAAAAAAATGTTCAGGCAGCATAAGTATTAACTTCATATAACTGATTTCATTACTTAAGTTGATTTTCATTTAGTTTGGCAAAAGCCTTAATTTCAATAGCTATTAAAGTGGTTACCAGTTGTCATGCTTAAAAAGTGCTTGGTCTACTCATAGTAGCTTGTCTAGGTGCACAGAAAAGGCAATTCTAATGCTAAACATCACACAAATGAAAACTACCAAGAAACATCCTTGCTAACTTGAGCTACCTTAAGGGAGATAGCCTGCATCGCCAAAAATTCCACTTCATCTACATTTGGGATCAGCTCCCAGAATAGCAAAAATAAGCAAGAGCCTCATACAGGAACAGGCTGTCTACAGCAATTCACTCACAACCACCAACCAAATTCACAAGGACACAGACGTGACCCAGGAGTACTGCAGCACCCACCTGAGAGACAGCTCCATCATTTACTACATTTAGTCTTCTATTATGGTACATTGTAGAGACCAGATGTCTGTGGACATATAAACAGCCACAAAAGCAGCAGGCTGGGCTGCCCATCCTCAATGTGCAAGTCTCACCCTTTTTATAGCCCTAAGGAAGGCATGTGAAGTATCAGCTCTTCTACAGGTGCTACTTTCAACTACTACATACTTACACCTGTGAGCAGTATCTTTGACCTTCAGGCTAGAAAACATAGATCTGAGTTGTAATGAAACTTTTCTTAGGTTATTTCTGCTGTACTTAAGTTTTTTAATTTCATATGTGATTCCAATAATACTGACAAAAGTAACAAAACTGTAGATCAAATTCTTACTTGTCCATTTGTTTTTTTGACTCAAAACATATTAGATATTAAGGGTTCTCTTGCAGGCATCTCTATTTTCCAGTTTGAAAATAAAGTAACAGACTACTTATTTTTAATCTAGATTTCTGCTATATTGCACAGATGCAGTTTTTACTACTGTCCAATATTCAGACAGAATGCTTTTAATACAAGGTTACTTAAGTTTGTCATCCAAAGCAGTCCTGTTACCTTGAATGTTAGCAACCAATACCCTCCTGTCCCATCCCCCATGTTCTTCCCACTCCCACCTCAACTTATTTTTGTCAAAATCAATGCAAGAGATTAAATGGCACTGAAATCAAGAACAGTTGTGCAAACACCTGGAACAGCTCTCACACTTTCAGTATAAAATTTCCATTTCTTCTCTTTTCACTCCAATTCAAGTGTTTGTAATACTGTGATCTTGGAACAAAATTAGATCCTGCAGAGTTTATTTATTCAGAAATTCCTGTGGTAACAGAATCTGCACCTTTTCCACCCTATGTACATCTTGCACTGCTTCACAAACAAGGGACATACCCCTTGAATTGCATTCAGCTTCATTTCTCCCCCTCTATTCCACTCTGAGGCCTCACCTAGAGTACTACATCCAGTTCTGGAACCCCTATTGCAAGAGGGAGATGGATGTGCTAGAGCATGTCCAGAGAAGGGCCACAAGGATAATCAAGGGGCTGGAGCACCTCTCATATGAGGTGAGAGTTGGGATTGTTCAGTCTGGAGAAGAGAAAGCTCTGGGGAGACCTTCTTGTGGCCTTCCAGTATCTTAAGGGGGCCTGCTGGGCCGTGACTTTTTAGGCTGTCGGGCAGTGATAGGAGTAGAGGGAATGGATTAAAACTAGGTGGGTCGATTCAGGTTGGACATTAGGAAGAATTTCTTCACCATGAGGGTGGTGAGACACTGGAACAGGTTGCCCAGAGAGGTGGGAATGCCCCATCCTTGTAAGTTTTTTTTAAGACTGAGCAACCTGCTCTAGTGGGAAGTATCCCTGACATTGGCAGGGGGGTTGGAACTAAGTGATCTTTAAGGTCCCTTCCAACCCTCACAATTCTATTTTAATTCAACCCTTTTGAAGGGCATTACTGGCCTCCAGCAGATATTACTGTAATTATGTCACACACAAAGCTAGTACCACCTGCATTCCCTATTCAAGGTGCATTTTGCTCCACCAACTCCAATCATCATACAAACCCATCTACCTTAGAGTTCTCAACACCAAGTGCTCTCAGGATGAAGCTGCTGCAGACCGCAGCTATGTACACCACAGAAGTACTGCCAGATTGGTGCATTAAGGGGGTGTAAGGATTATGCATCAAGAGACCAATCTCTTATTATGTCCAGTTTTAAGTTTCACAAGCCCCAGATACTCTTCCCCTCCCAACTGAGATCCAAGGGAAAAAAAGTCAGTGAGCTGCACTGCACTTTAATTGCACCAATACAGTTAAATATTAATGGAAGAAAGCAACTCTAGATAGCAAATGGAAACCAAGCATTTACAGAGTAAATCTGCAAGATGTACATACTAGTTTTAACCCAGTGGTCAATATACAAAATCCCACTGCACATTTTGGTGTTAAATTTATACTGAAAACAAAATGAACATTTTTAGGTTCATGTAGATTTGGCAACTTGAGAAAAAAACCACACCTTTCCTCCTTCATAAGCCAACAGTGATGGGGGAAGATGAGGGCAGGACAGGACACCCTTGGCTTTTTTCATACCAGGAGACATGCATTGGCCATGACTCCATCTACTAACATGGGGATAAATGAGCAACACTTTTCTAAAAAGAAAACACTTGATTTCTCCACCCCAAAGAGGCATATCCTGTTATCCTGCCAAGATAGTTATCCAAGGGGAGTTAACACTACCAAGTTAGACACTGATCAGTTGGGGAAAGAGTTCATTGGCAAAGCTATCCTCCCACGCATGGTCAGCTTCAAGTGGAGAGGACATGTCACTGAAGGGCGACAGGGATCCTTCATATCCAGAGTCACTACATGCATCCAACAGAGAGCTCAAAGCTGCAGGGCTACGATGAGAGGAAAGCAGATGAGAGATGCCCAGTTCAGGCAAGAAGCTGTCTAGAGGTTCCTCTTTCACAGATACTGGAACATCAGGGATCACTTTGTCTTCAGATTGAGAGAGAGATACTTCCTCAATTTTCACTAGCATATTGGTTTGGTTGCCCATTTTAACCGGAATCTCCAGTATTAGGGGCTTTGTGTACACATGGTCAAACCTTATCAGTTCATTAATGGCCTCCAGCTTAGCTGATGGGGACCCCAAAGAGGGAGAGGGGGAGGGTGGTATGGAATTTGTTTCTCCACAGATCTCTTCCTCCATCTTTTCCAGGCACGTTGACTCTGAATCAGCACATTTGAGAAACATGTCTGGGTCCAGACTGTCCAGAAAGCCCAGTAGGAGATCAGACTGCAGAATGAAATACTATTTTAGAATGACAGCCTACTATCCATACAGCAAAACATTGGTTATGGAATCTATTTAACCCTCAACTGGAAGTTAAAATATGCTAATGCAATCATAGAACTAAGATTTTTACCAGAAACACCACTCCTGAGACTAAGTAATTACTTATCTTGTTCATTAACTGTTTTGTAAGCATACTGGAAGTGCCGGGAGAATACTACACACATTTGATATGTACAACCTCTATTAGAAACCCCTCAACCTTGGGCTCATCATGTACAAACATGAAACTACCTGGTGGCTCCAACAAAGCCAGTACCAGAATTTGGCTTACACAGACCTGCTCAGGACCAAAGTTCAGGGCTTTGGGCTGGTTTTGTTGTTGGGTTTTTGACTGGGGTGTTTCTGTGTTTTGGTGGGTTTTTGGTGGTGTTTACCCACCACCACTTTTTTTTTAAGTTGAAAGATACCTGTCCTTACATTTATGAAGTCATTCATATGGGATATCCTTTAAGTTCAAACAGCTTTACCAAGTACCAGCATATCAGCAAAATTATCAAGTTTGTTTTCAACAACAGTAAAAAACACAGTATGCTTTTTGTATTGGTACACTTCTGCACTAAGCTAAAAGACTGCTTCAGGCAATATCCTCTTAAGATTTTACAGAATCTGGACTTAAGCAAGTTGCATGAACTGCTATATTCACTGGATACAGCCACAGATAGAGCATTCCAAGTCTGGAAAAACAAGCCAATTATGGAGAGTCAACTGATTTTACATCAAGAAGTTATGACATTAATCTTAAATCCACAGCGGTTCTGAATTTCATGGGTATTTTGCACAGGAGTGGATGCTCACCTCTGAGTCTGAAGAGTCATTGCCATCAGAATCCATATGGAAGTTATCAGAAATGGCGACTGCTGGGCCTGTACCTGCTGCAGAGGAACACGTAGTCTGAGTGCTGCGGACTCAGCGGACCCGGTCACCAGTCTAATTTCATCCACTTGTGATTCCTTCACAACCTGCACCAAGGGGGAAAAAAAAAGTCAAGTCACCACAAGTGTTCTGGCAGTACAATATCCTAAAGATCACACTTTTCCTGCAAAGGCTTCCTAAATTAGATTCTCCTCTTAATAGTGCAATAGGAACCTAAAGGTAAGACCGCTTCCACATATTTGCAGAATGCTTACCACATTGAAATGAGAGCCTGACCTACTCCCCTAGAGCCCCTGTTCTTCTGAGACAGGCACACACAGCTGTAACAGTTACTACTTCACTTTTGGAACAATAAGAAGAGCCAACAAAAGAATATTGGAATTTCTTAAAACCACTCAGTTCACTATCTCCCACACTACCAGTGTCCCCACTTCTGCCTCGGTACCTGTTCAGTGTGTGGGAAAGCCTACATTTGGAGGACAAGAGTTCCTGGCAGCCGTGTGTTCACAACCTGGCAGGCCCAGCCCGAGCTCTCGCACCGGCGTTACTCCTCCCCGCCCACTGCCACGCGGTTACTTCTCGGAGCAGGGCAGCTCTTGGCAGGCTCTGTCCGGAGAGGGAGAGCTGCCGCCAGCGCGGCATAAGCCTCACCTTGGACTCGCTCTCCTCCTCTGTCTTCAGAGCATCTAAGCCCAGGCGGCAACGAAGCTCCTGGTTCTCCAGGGTAAGGTTACACGCCTTCTCTCGCAGGAGCTGGTTTTCCAGCAGCAGCTTCTGGTTCTGCGGAGAGCCGTGAGGCAGCAACACCAAAGCAAGGCCGCCCCCCTGCCCCCCTCGCGGGCCCACCCAGCTCCTTACCTCCTCCTCCAGCTCCACTACCTGCTGCTCCAGCTCCGTCATCCGCGCCTTCTTCCTGTCCCGAGCGCTCTGGGCCGCCACGCGGTTCTTCAACTTCCTAGGAGCAGGCCAGGGCGGCCGTGAGCGCGGCGGGAGCCCGGGCCAGGCACCGCGGCGCCAACCACTACCGGCCCCACTCACCTGCGCAACGCCTTCTCCTCGGGGCTCAGATGGGTGAGTCGCTGCCGCTTGCGAGGCGGCTGCGGAGCCTCCAACCCTGGGGAACTGGGGGCGGCTCCTGCCGGCAGGACAACAGAGAGATGCCGGCCGGCGGCGGGGCCGGAGGACTCGGCCGCTTTGCCAGGGATGAGGAGCAGCCGGGTAGCCGCGGCACCGGGCAGCGCTGCCATGGCCAGCGCGGATGGGACAGGAGACACCGCGCTGCCCGGCGCGCGGAACTCACAGCCGACTGTGCTCCCTGGGGCCCCGCCCGAATTTCTACTATCGTGGCTCTTTCTCATTGGCCAGGATGGCGTGACGATGAGCCCAGAGCAGGGTCTGATTGGCCTGCGGCTGTAAGCAAGGCCGGAAATGAATTGCATCAGACGAGGGGGTGGGTGAGGGGTTAGTGTGTGGTGGGGCTGCTGAAACTCGTGGGGCGCCTGGGAGGGGGCTCGGCTCGGCTCGGCTCGGCTCGGCTCGGCTTGGGCCAGGGCGCGGGCTTCTTGCTGTGCGGCCTGGGCTCGGGCTTCTTGCTGTGCGGCCTGGGCTCGGGTCGTGCCCGACAGGGCCTCGCCGTGCTGCTGGCTGGGGCCAAAGCGGGTCCGAGGTTAAGGAAGGACCGAGCCCGGTCAGAGGGGGCAGTGAAAGCTCCCAGAGGCGTCTCTCTCCCTGAGCAGTCACAAGCACAACCCGAGGGAAAGGGGCAACTTCTGTGGGAACACGAGTGCCAGGAATGGACCTATAGCAGGTGCCATGAGAACGGGCTAAAAAATGAGCTGAAAGCACAAAAGCAGGGAGTAGGTTAGTGACTGATGAGTAGAAGTTGCAGGAGAGTGCACAGAAATACCTCGGGTTGTCTTCTGCATCCAGTCCCTTCCTCAGAGGCAGCAGAGCAGTGATGAGTGACAGGGGTGCTTTTGGTGGTCTCTGACAAAGGCTGTTCTCAGACCGTGAGGGGTTAGTGTCAGATCTGAGAGATCTTGAGCCCAGACAAGTAATTTTTTAGGCAGAAAGCCTCGAAATGCTGCACGTGGTGGCATGTATCTGTTTGGCAGCACACGAGTGACACACACCCACCAAGGGCATGGGGTTTGTTCTAAAAAGTCAACCAAAGCTTTCCACTCTCCGCTCCTGGCAGTTGCCCGTGACCTGAGTAGTTACAAAATGTTGAAACTCTGTCTACTTACACTAATTTCTGAAATCCATTCCTACACTGATTTTAAATTACTTAAGATGTTAGACAGTAAAGGAAATACATGAGTTCAAAGGCACTGTTGCAGTCACTTGGCATTACTCCAGTTTTGGAGTTCTGCCAGGCTTCATGATAGAAAGAACAAACTGCATTTTTAAGTTTGTGGGGTTTTTTTCATTGCCTGCTACACCATGACATTTAGTTAAGGCTGAGAGTTCACCTTGCTGCTTTGACACCTTTGTGAAAAATACGGAGACTTTTTGATAAGCCTTTTAGCCTGAGTGCAAAAAGTTGTTTATTTTGGTAGTGATAAGTCCTGCAGATACTTGTCATTGAAAATTATCTGCCTCTCCTTTGTATGTCTCTTCTGGGTTTGGACTCATGTTTCTTCTGTAATTCTAATTCTCAGTTAAAAACGTTACTGTTTTCTAACAAAATACAGGTCCAATATTAATAACTTTTTCTCGTTTCAGACATTAATTTCAAGTAGCCCTTTTTTACAACAAACAAAAATGTTGAGCAGGCTGCCCCTGCTTGTGCTGCTTTGTGATATTTATAGCTATACTGCTAAGACTAGCTGTGATGTGATTTATCATATAGATATCCAGATGTCTTAGCATTATTGCTGAAGAAAAAAGGTAACTTTCTGCCTGTATGTGATTTAATTTTCCAATTTAATTTTATATCGAACCAGAGCAAAACCATCATTTTTCTTTTTGCAACAACCAGTTGCGATTGTGAATAAACTTCAGAAGTGCAGAGACATATATACTAGTAGTGGTACATGAGCCATTACACAGAGAGATGTGACCAGGCACAAAACTGGAAGCTGCCCTTGGCACTGATGGTGTCCACTCTTACTGAATATAATAATGGCATCCACTGCAATGTCTAGTGTTGGCAGGAACAGTTGGCAAAAGAAGGACATGACACCCTGCAATCTAGTCCTGTTGAATAATTTTAGCTGTATTGCTAAGACTAGCTGTGGAATAGTTACTGAGAATATATTTAGGCTCACAAATATTATGTTTACTACCATTAGGATATGTATAGACATTAAATATATAGTTAACTGGGTAAAAAAGTGCCAAAAGAAAAATGCAATAAAACGGGTCTCGCACCAAGACACCCTTTCAGAAAGCTTTAATTAAAAGACTTCAAGTTTAATTCTGGTTTCACTTTTTTTTTTTTTTTTTTCCCCTCCTCCTCTCCAAACCCACTGTGTATACATTCTAGTTTTTGTATTTTTGTTTTTCTTCAGTCAATGGATTCAAGCCTGTGATCCACATGACAGTGCTCTAGTTGCTCAAGAGTGTTTCTCACCCTGCCTTTCAGTTCAGCACCACCATTGATCTACAGGATGTGCCAAGGAGGATACTGTTGCCTGTCCTGCTAGAAACAGCTCCTGATGACATAGCTTTATATTGTATGTTCCAGGTGGCCAACCCACCAAAGGAAAGAATTTTGTTTAACAAAGGTTTGTTTAACAAAGGCTTTGCCCTTGTGTAATATCAGATACAGAGAAAGAAATATGAGTTGAATGTTATCTATGTATGAAAAAGGGGGAATAGAGGAAGGAGAGAAAATGGGAGAAGCCGGTGTAGAGAAAAGGCAGCTTAACTAACAAGCATAGTCTGAGAAAGAACTTGTTTGCCCAGTGTGTGCCTGAAAACACTTGGAAAGTGGCCCAGGGCCCCAAGCTCATGTCAACAGCTGGACTGTTCCCAGATTATGTATCAATAGCTCATGAAATGATAAAGGGAACTGTTCTGCAGCCTAAAATGAGGTTATTTGAAACCTGCAATGTTTGTAATGAAGTTTACACATGGGGATTCAAGAGTGTATCTCTCAAACTTTTCTCAGTCATAAGGTGGAAAGCAACCATTAGCTTTCTGCAGGAGACTACTAACCTAGTTGCTGAGGTCATCTTTAGCTGGAGTGGGAGAAGAGTTTAATTTCAGACACATTATTCAGTTGTCTGGGG
This sequence comes from Megaceryle maxima, assembly GCA_024605025.1. Lineage (NCBI taxonomy): Eukaryota > Metazoa > Chordata > Aves > Coraciiformes > Cerylidae > Megaceryle > Megaceryle maxima. The sequence continues at coordinate 13,228 of JANHGN010006045.1, forward strand.
CGCTGGCAACACTTTCTTCTAGTCTTAAGAGTTTAGGCTTTTTGGAAACACACATAAGAGTTTATGCTGCTCCTTTCACTCTGCGTGGAAGGGTTGCTCTTAATTGTTGTAGGAGATGGGGACAATTTATAGGCAATGTGATAAAAAAGGGTATAGCACTTTTCAGCAGTTTGGCAAGCTTAGTAGGAAAAATGATATACCTTTTATTCAGCTAAAAGGTGATACTTCCATAGTAAGAGGAATTATGCAGAATCCATACCCTTTGCCTGCCACATGGAGCTGCTAACCTACCTGTATGCTGCATGAAGCGATGTTGGTTTCACCTTCTCTTAACACTCCCACAAACCAAGTCCTGCATAAAGGTAATTTTTTGCTCAGCTGTCATCCATTGTCCATTAATACTTAGAGACTCTGCCTCATTGACCTCTATGATTGTTTTCAGTGTGCCACCAGCGAATTGTGGAAAAGACCAGTGAGTCCAGCTTCAAACACTGACTCTCCTGCAAGCATCTTACAAACATGTCCCTTGCATTCCAGTTTCTTATCCTCGTGTTCCACTCACATCCATTACTGATATCTATTACTGCCCAGAATTACAAGGAATGGTGGGTGGATCTGCACAGTCCTGCTTTTGTAGTGAGCAAAAGATTCTATCATACTTGTACCTTGGGTGCCTCCTCTTAGAACTCTCCCTTCAGAACTTCATGCTGGAGTTCTGTCTGTATTTTGCCCACAGCAGTGTCCTAGCAGCATCAGTTGACTCAGACATCATATATCTTCTGACAGAGATCACATGCCCTTAATAGGAGGCTTCTGTCTCCCCATCCCAATAGAATTAGTTCTCCCACCACCATAGCCATTGAAGCCTTGCTTCTGATTCACAAGGGACGTCTGAATTAACTCAGACAATGATGTTAGTCTTCCCGTAACAAAGATATTCTGAAAGTTGGCTAGAATTGGAGACTTTTACAAGGCCATTTTTTCAGGAAAAGAGGGTCTCCCTCCACTGTCATTTGAGTTCCCAGCAGCCACAGGCACTAAAGCTCACCTTGGAGCTCTTCTAGGCAGTTTAGTAGCATTGACTACATTCAAAGAGGTTGTGTCCTATTCCAGATTTAGTAGCAATAAATTTCATGCAGTACCTGATAAAAAAGGCAGGTGGAAAGCATACTTCCCAGAGGCCAGTTGTGGATGCAAGTATAGCAACTGATTGACTTGATTCTTATAAAATACAAATTGCCATTGTTTCCCTCTGCTGCAGCAACCTTTCTGAATCACAGATTTTGTGGCAGCTAAATCATCTCACGCTTCATGACTTCTAACATTTTGTGTGTGTAATTCCTTTTTTTTTAATGTTACAGAATACAAGATAGCAGGTTTTTCTTAACAAGATCTAATGATAGATCTCTCATTTTGGAGTGGTAACAGTAAAATTAAGGTCAAGCAATACAAAATAATATAAAGAGCTCAGAATGTTCCTTGCATCTAGATAGTATCTCCTTTTCTCTGCCTTTCACTTGCCCTGTAATTACCATTTGCTTCATTTTGTTAGACGCCTCTGAAAATAAAGAATTATCTGGTCTCAAGCAATACAAGAAATTAACTAACCTGTATAATTTCATAGCAGTTGCATTTTTTTGCCTATTTACTACATTTTCCAGAGAACTGACATGCTTATTAAACAGCAGTAGTCTCAGTGTAGAGGCAGCCTGCTAATCCCCACTCTCATCTGAAAGTTGATCTCCCCCTCCCACTGCCACGGAATGCTGATTATAAAGGGGAAAGCCTGCCTGTTTACAAGGACATTCCACTGATTTTGTGTAAAGATCTCTTGACTTGATTTGTTCTGTCAGAATGAGAAGCAAATTTTTCTTGCACATTCAGGGACTGGAGCACATCACTCATGGGAATTTAAAAGAAGACAAGATATCCGCACCACAGTAAACAGAAAGGCTTGATTCCCAGCAGCCCTGTGCTACTGGTTCTGTAATAATGAAACTTTACTGGAAAGCTTTGCAAACACTGGTCATGTAAACAGATCTTTATACATGGTGACTGGATGTCCTTGGGAGGATTTATGTCATCTGCCAGTGCCTGAGAGACGCCACCTGGGAATCAAGCAGCCGTGGATCAGCTGGCCAGGGAAGCAGGCTCAGGTCAGGGAGTCTTATTTGGTGGATTCTCCAACTAGCTGATAAATGAAGAAATTCCACAGGTCAAGGGCAGGTTGTTGTTGTTCAGCATCTTTCTCTGGGTCTTTCCTTTGCAGTTCTGGCTTCTGTTTTCAAACAGCTTGCTTAATGTTGAGCCCATCCCCTTCCCATACCATTCCTCTATTCTGTAGTCTAGCTCATTTCATGGATTCTCTTCCCCTGTCTAGCTGCTGGCATCTCAGTGCTTGGATGTGGTTTGTCTGATTGTAACACCCATTTTTATGCTGTAGTCCTACTTTAGCTCTTTGGCTATTTTCTTTCTAGCTTGATCCCAAGCACAATATTCCCATGCAAAGTTCTCTTCATAGTGGTGGTGGGAAAATGTGGACCAGAGAGTTGTACAGATTATCCAGGATTTGGAGCTTCTGGAATATGACATGTTTTAACATAATTTCCAAATATGAGTAAAGTCTTGGCTAAACTAGAGGATAGAGTTGGGCACTGTAAGTTCTGTTCTTAGATGTGATGTTACTTGAGAGGTATTATGTCCACCTTCGTATGTTCATGCATGGTGATATATTAGTGGTGGTAGTCGCAGAACAAAGAAAAAAAGGTAAAGGTGAGTCCCTCTTCGGGGGTGATGTTGCAGAATGTGCCTGGGCAGTACAAGAGAGACTGAGCTTGCTGTTGTGCTGTCCCAGTGAACTGACCGCCTGTGTTCTGGTTTCTGGGTGTTTAACATGTTGAGCAAGCTCTCTGAGGAAAACAGCCAGCCGTTGAAATCTCACATGCCTAAAAGCTCCTGTTCCAGTAAGTTTTTCTGTTTGTACATCCTGCCTCAGAACTGGAATCTCCTCTTTGAAAATAGTCTGGGGGGTAGACAACTGTGCTTAGGAAACTTTATGACTACTTCCTATTGGCAGAAGCTATCTTTTCTTTGGAGCAGTGCCAGCTTTTGACAGGAAATACCTTCTCTTATTTCTTAGTCATTCCCTGGGCTTTGATATTCCTTTAGAAGTTCAGAATCCCTGAGAGTCCTGGCAACCTTCTTGTTTGTAATTTTGAAATTATTTCCTTATATTCTTCAGTTTGGATGCCTTTACCCAGTTCTGCTTGTTGTGTCCTCTAGCTGTCATAAGAGACCCTATGTGAAAAGAGGCAAAGTTGTTAGGAAATGTCAAGGTAGGAATCAGTTCTGTCTTAACATCAGTTCAGCCAAAATTTAAAGAGTATTGTCACTATCATCTGTCTCCTGCCTCATACAGTTTTGATTTGCTGAATGCTCTGAAGGCACAGGGTGACAGCTGATGTTCACAAAGGGATGAATCTATCATGCTTCCTTCCTGGTAGCCTCTTTTATCTCTTCTGTTAGCACTTCAATGATAACTCTTATGTAATGGTCAGGGACAGCTGAAGCCCTTTATATACTAATTACATAGATCATATGCTAGTACTTGAATGTGGAAAATGCAGTGCTTTAAGGTGATTAATTAAAAGTGTCAGTCAGGTCTTGTAACTTAGGTGTCTTTAATATAACAGATAACCTAAGATGAAATAATATGAATAGTTGCTTAACTCACCTTCCTGTGAATTAATCAGTTGTTGATGTAGTATTTCCTTCATTTTAGACAGTCTTTTTTTTTTTTTTTTTTTCCTTTTTGCATTTTTTTTTTTGCTTTTGATAGTCAGAAGTGGTGAAATCTATTAGTTGGATTTAATCATAGGAGATCTTCATGTTTCAGGGTTTATCCATTGTAATTAGTATTAGTAGCTGATACATTAGACACTTTAATCATGTGCTTCAAATTTATTTTGTGTTGTTTACATATTATTCACTTTAAATAATGTACTGCTTGAAATAGGGCTGCATGAACAGCAACTTGTACTATATACTTACTCCAGAAATAGTAATAACATTGTTGAATTAAATACAGAAGTGTTGATATTTAGATGGTACGTTGTTGTGGTTTAACTCTAGCTGGCAACTAAGCCACACACAGCCACTCAATCACTTCTCCCCAATGGGATGGGGATGAGAACTGAAAGGGAGAAAGTGGGAAAACTTGTGGGATGAGATAAAAACTCTTTAACAGGACAGAAAAGGAAGAGAAAATAATAATAATAATGATAATATTAGAATATACAAAACAAGTGATGCACAATACAATTGCTCACCACCTGCTGGCTGATGCCCAGCCAAGCCCTGAGCCATGGTGTTCCCCAGCCAACTCTCCCCAGTTTATATACTGGGCATGAAGTCATATGGTATGGAGTATGCCTTTGGCCTGTTTGGGTCAGCTGTCCTGGATGTCTCCTCTCCCATCTCCCTGTGCACTCCCAGCCGTTGCTGGCATGGCAGCATGAGAATCCGAAAAATCCTTGACTTAGTATAAGCACTGCTCAGCAGCAACTAAAACATCAGTGTGTTGTCAACACAATTCTCTTCCTAAATCCAAAACACAGCATTGTACCAGCTACTAGGAAGAAAACTAACTTTATTCCAGCCAAAACCAGGACATATGTAAATATGATTTACAGAAATATGCAAGATATGTTATTTACATTGGATGCTTCTTCAGTATTATGTGAGAAGAAACTGTTAAGTGCTGACACAATGAACAAAATATTAACAGAAATCTAAGATTTAGTGGGGTTGTATCTTGAAGTGAGTAGACATGATATAGAGCAATCTCAGAGGGGCAAGAGTGCAGTGAAAGACATTTGTATGGATTAATTTGAGGGTACTTCTTGCAGAATGAATGGATACTGAGAATCTTGGAAAATATTGCTCCAAATTTTCTACAAATTCATTCTATTCCAATCTGTCCTGCAGAGATTTTAGTTTATCCAACAGCGTATAGCAAAAATTTCTTAAGCTTATTTCTTAGTATTATTCTTTCTTTCTTTGGTAACATGATCTGTTGTGCCTGCATGCTTGGTGAGGACCCTGAAGGAATGCATCACGCCTGTCTGTACTGTGTGGCAACTTTCTTGTGAACTTGTACTGTATATTGGACAATAGTTTTCAAAAAGAAAAGGATGCAGTTATCTAAATAAAGGTCTTTTTAGTGCAATTTAACACTTTTCAGTTTTACAGGTCTGATTCTTATAATCTTTTCCCTTTAGTAGACAATTACATGTACAGAGACATGTACAGTTCCCAAATCAGAATGTTTCCCCTTCATACAGATTTGAAAGACTACACATTGTTTAAAACATTGGAAACTTTAAATTTTCAAACATTAACAGAGAATTTTGTTCACAAATGATTTTTGTAATTAAACGTGTCGTGGCTTGTCTGTTGGTTAGTTTGGATTGCTTCGATACTGGTTTAATTGAATAAATTGTGTTTCCAAACTTTAAATAGCAAAAGGCAAAGCTACAGCTGCATGGCAATTTTTCTTAACATAAATCTCCACTGAATTTTCTTTTTTGTCATTACCTGAGCTGACAAGTTGCAATAGTTTGTTACTTTAATTTATAATAATTGATGATAACAATGAAAATACGATTTTCATAAATATAAAAACATTTGTCCATTACAGTTGGCTTTCTGTTCCAAACTGCATCAAAATGAAAGGCTATGGGAAACATCCTTAATTCAAACTAATATTTCTGGAGATACTTTGGCATGTTTTACTCATACTTCGTATGTTTTCCAAAGGCCGAAGGAACTGGCCTGGCTTTCTGAGACTAGGAGGTCACCTGCTGGCTGCTCTGCCTCAGTGCATGCTCATGACAACTGTGTGGCGTGCATCGTCAAATGATTTAAGGAGTACTGGAGATACATCTCCATGTATCAAAAGATGAAACTGTTGATGTTACTTCAGGAATGGAAACTCATCAAGCACTCAGATATGTTTGCATAAAGTTTCAGTCAGTCCTAAGCCTTTGTGCTGTGCAGTCATTTCTGCAGAGGCATAGAATAACAGTTTACATGGTGATGTACAGTCAAGTACATGGTCTTGAATTTACTGGGAAAAGGACAGCTCTTGTTTCTAACACTTATTAGGAGGTTCAGCAATTTTCTTTGGTTATGAAATAAGCTGTAGTAGCATTGGCTTCTGCAGAGCATAATGTTAAAACATGTAGGGAACATGAACAGTGGTGAGAGTTACTGAAATCATGTGGAAAGGCAGATGTGGGAGTGTGAATGAGACAAACAGCTTTCCTTATCCTGCCTGTGGACACTTGGTCTGCGATGAGGACTTCTCAGATACAGTTACCTGTGAAGAGAAGGGTCTTAAGTTTGATTTAAGAAATGCTGTTAGACTGTTAATTGTCAGAGCAGTAAAGTTCCTCAATAATCACAGTGGTGAAGGCAATCCTTTTTAAAGGAGAATTTGATCACTTTAGGAACATGATTGAACTTTTGTGTCCATGATAAGAGAAATATGGATTTATTGACCCAGGTTCTTACCAGGCCTAAGCCTCCATCTCACACACATTCTGCCCAGTACTCAAATACTGCATTATGTGAATAATGAACGTGAGGATTGTGTGAATGCGGAGCAGCATAGTCCCATTAGAGGAACTGTGCGCTTCAAAGCAACTTTTTATGAATTGCAAAACATTATTGACAACAGCAGAAACTACTCATGCTGTAGCCTTTCTGGCCTTCTTTTGGCCTTTGGTTGTAACATGTTCATATGTAATTAAAGTTTTCATTTTATTCCACTCCTCTGTGAGATTACAGTAATTTCACTGTAATTTCATACAGATTTCACTGCTTAGGTTCTTCTGCTTCACAGGGATGTGTCAAGCACTTCTACAGAAAATACATCTTAGTCAAATTGTGTCTTTTAATGAGTGGCTGATTAACTGTATTAACATCAGGAACTAAGATTTCCAAGATTTCACATAGAGCTTATACTCAGCCACAGTTCCCATTAGCTGCTATGCTGGGTTGCGTAGTGTTATCAGATCACTTCATATGATAAATCACAAGAGTAAGAAACATCTCTTCTTACTACTTAACAAAAGTGAGCAGCCCCTTTTGAGAGATTTTATTTTCTCTTTACAAAGCAGATGAGATGAAATATGCTCCATACAAGGCTGGCTGATACTGGAGATGACCTCTAGCAAATGGAAATTCAAAATTCACAGTAACTGAAGCAATTTTAATACATGCTCATTGGTTAGTTTCTTTCTTTGGAAAAGGGTCATATTTTTCTTTGTTATGCTAAAGTCTAAGACAATAAACAAGGGAAAAATTATTTAAAAATTCACATTGTTACTGGCTGAAAGTTCAGTAAGTCTTTTGAGTTCCAGTATTGCTGTACTTACTGCAAACTGGCTCATCAGAGACTGATGGCACTGCAGATTGACAGGAAGCTCAGTTTTGGTAATGCGTATTAAAACACTTAATTGAAAATGTCATATGCTCTTGATATCCTAATCACCAATACAAGGTTCCAGGGAGGGTCCCTCAATACTGGAGGACAAACAAGTCAGTGCCAAAACAGCAGAGCTAAAAATGCTTTGTTTCCAATATGTTTGTTCTTAATATCTCTGGACACTTGCCCTTATCACCTCACTTCAATAATCTGAGTTCTTCTTCTCTTCCTTTGGCATTCCTTAAGCATCCTCAATGAGCAAAAGACAACATATGCTGTGACTAATCTGCTGCTGTGCACATAAGTTTTTTCTGGCTACTGCCACACAGAATGTGTAACAGCTGAACTCCACCACCTCTGCCCCCGCCCACCAAGGGACACTATTCTGTACCAAACATTTACATGCAAACATTTACTTTATGACCTTTCCTAGCAGTAACCCCTTAAAATGCAAATATAGTTACAAAAGTTTCATGATAATTAAACAGCATGCAATTAGAATGGTTTATTTTATTAAAAAAAAATGTAAAATCAACAACAGATTGTTCCTTGGACAGTGGAATTGAAAAAAAGCTCATTTTCTTATGTTTTATGCTGTCCTAGGTTCTTCCATGTCCTTTTTGGTTACTACTGAAGTATCCAGAGTCCAGAGCCTCCACTTTTCAAAAAATTTGCAAGAATGTGCTATCTTAAGACCTCTGTTCTGCCCTTAACCTTGTTTAAAATTAGCTAAGAAGTTCAGAAGAGTAACAAGGCTGACAGACAGATAGCATATGTTTAATTTCATTATGAAATGTGACTAAAAGAGGCTCTAGAAAGGATTCTTCAGTGTGCTGTACTTGGAGTTGACTGCGCAGATGTGACAGAAAGCAGCTTTCAGATGCCTCCAGCCAAATGTATTTTCAATTCTAGGGATGGCAGGACCAGGGAAGCTGAGTTCCTGCCTCATTTAATGGAGAGAATGGCTGATGGACATGCTCTGACTGGCTACTCAATGTTGTTTTATCCTTGCCTGATATGCAGAGCTATACTTCCAGTATTCCATCAGTATTCCAGCCCTGCTCTCAGAACAAAATAATTAATTTTGGTTTGAACATTTTCTATAACATCACAGTAGTATGTGGGTACTTCACTAACATTGTTTTCTCTCAAGAGCAGTGGAGAGAGAGAAGGGTTCTATTAATAACCATTGCTTTGCAGGGGAAATGAGATGTAGGAAGTTTTGTGTCAAAAGCATTCTCTAGTGTTGAATAGCCTCTTCTGACATAGAATCATGTAATTGTTTAGGTTGGAAAAGACCTATAAGACAATAAAGTCGAACCATTAACCCAGCACTGCAAAGTGCCCCACTAATCCCATGTCTGTAAGTGCCACACATCTGTATGTCTTTCAAATCCCCCCAGGGATGGCAACTGCACCACTTTCCTGAGACCTATTCCAGGTCTCAGTAACCATTTTGGTGAAGAAATTTTTCCCGAGATCCAACCTAAACCTCCCCATGCTGTTTCCTCTTGTCCTTTTGCCTGTTACTTGGGAGAAGAGACCAAGTGTCTAGGGCATGCTTTCTCAGACCATTCTGCATTATACATAATTCTATTATGTTCAAATCACAGCTCTTACTGTCCTCGCTTGCAGTTATAAATGCTCGACACTTCTGTATTTCAGACCTTGGGCCTCAGTTTGTTATGCAGTGAAAAAAAAAAAAGAAAACATATCTGAAGTATTACGGCAGAACTGAATTGTGAACTGTATGCTGCCAGCTGGGAAGGAAGCCAGAAATATTTGATTGCTTTAATGATAGACAGTCCATTCTCTTCCTGCAACCTCCTGCTTGGATTTCTGCCCAAGCAGAGGGAACTTGGTGACCTGAGACCTAGTGCCTCATGTCACTCCTCAGTATTCAACTCTGAGGCTAATGCAAAGGCAATTTTGCCGTGTCTGCAGTACAATGATATGGATAGTTTAGTGACGTGGGTCAGATCTTCAGTAACTTTTATTTTAGGAGTAGGATGCTGTCCATTTCTTCTATAGAGCCCCATTTGCATATCTTTCATGAGTTAGTTTGCAGTATTATTTGGCCTGCCATTTCTGCATTCCTAGCTTTCAGCCTAACCTGGAGAGGCCCTACTTCTAGGCCATTTCATAGGGAATATCCAAAATGTACTGGTGATTCCATTAACAACAGAAAGAGAGGTCTTATTGCTATCATTTTTTCACTATACTTCATTGATTTTTTTTCTACACTGGGTTTCTCCTGTGAAGCAAGACTCTGTGGGGAAAATGTACCCATGTAAAAGAAGAATTTCATAGTTCATGTGCACAGGGGACAAGATTACTCTTCAATTGTCTGATCTGGATAATCCCTACTTTTTTATATTTTAATTTGAAATCTAATATCTCAAGGTGTGATGTTTACATGATTTAAAAAAACTAAATAGAAAAAAAAAGGAAACATTAAATATGTAACATTCATGGATGCTTTGTAAGGAGCATTTAAGTTTGATGTGATGAAAAATAGTTGCCTGACACCTGAGCCCCTACACTAATGAAGCAAATTGACATGAAAGTGATTTGCTGTTGCCACTTCTGGAAGGGGTGAGAAGACAGCAGCTTAAAAATTTTAGATATAATTTTCCTAAAGCATTGAAGTTAGTGAAGAGAGAATTAGCTGAACATCAAGGGACTTTCTCCTCATGACATGTGCACAGTTCAGGTTAAGTGAACCTCTCATCACGGTAGCAGAACCCCTGCCTACATCTCTGCTGCAGATTGTGAAATGGTTTAGATGACTCGGCAGGGAGAAGAGTTCTCAATGTTTAACCTGTTGATTATGATTCAGTGTGAATTAAAATTCACACATGTTGACCATATCAAAGTTTGCATAGTGGATTGATTGTTGTTACCGGGGCAGAGCACTGCAGTGATGCCCCTTCCAGTTTTCTTTCCATGGATACCATAGTTTTGCGGCCTTTCATCTGTTGAGCTGAAATTTTAGGTTTGGGGGGGTATTTTGAGGCTTGTGGTAGAAACCCAGAGTGTATGTTCCTGTCATCCCTTCTTGACGCTTCTTCATTGAAGAAATCTTCAGTGATCTGCTAAGCTAATGTTGCTCTGTAATGTGTCATGATAAGGATGCCACTAGTTTGTCTTCAGTGGTAACAAAGTATATTTAGGAAAAGAGCTGTCAGTTTGTGGACTGTAGCATCATTCCTTCTGCCAGTGAGTTAGGGACTGACCCAAAGCTGGAGTTTGCTTCCAAACATTGTGCTTCATAACCAACAAGGGATCTCACATCAGTTTGTCTAATCCCCCTTCTGACTGATTTATACTTTTAAGCTCTGTAGCATCTTGTTTTAATGAGTTCCGCACCTTAGTTGTAAAGAAACCTTAGAAGGAAAACTGTGTCACTGGCTGCCATACGGTCCTTGTATTGTGAGATTGAAATATCAATCATTATGCATACACCTTTTCCACAGGATTCATGGGGGTTTTGTAGACTTGCATTAATAGGTGAGCCAAAGAGCGCAGGTCACCGAGCCTCCTCTAACAGACGCCACCGAAGAGCACAGCGCTCACGGAGCCACATCAGCTATTCCTGCCCTACACACACGAGGAGCTTGCTGGATGTGGCAGGCCATGGCGAAGCGCTGCGCACACGGCTCCACGGAGCAGCGTCTCTCCGGAGAGAACCGGTGACTTGGCACATGTGGCTACAGAGGCACAGCTCCTAACCGCGCGGGGCGCGCCCTCTCGGCCCGGTACCACCGGCGGGGCTGCAGCCGTGCGCTGAAAGCAGCGGGCCGTGGGTCACACCCAGGGCTTCGTGCCTAACGCGTTCCCCTGCGCCGGCGAAGGAGCGGCTGCGAGCCGCGGCAGCGCCGGGAGCCGGCCCCACTCCAGTCCGCGCCGGCTGCCAGGCCGCGGGCCAGGCAGGTCGACAGCCCCGCCACCGGCGGGACGGGCCCCGACGGACGCGGGTCCGGACGCGCACCAGAGGCTGCCGGGGCCGCCGCTCGCGTCCTGGGCGAGCCCGGCCCGGCCCTGCAGGCCCGGCCGCATGGGCGGCCGCCTCCCGGCAGGGCCTTCCCAAGAGCCGCACGGGTCTCCTCCGCCAGTCCTCAGAGCTCCCGCACGGAGCCGGGGTGGGCCGCCCGCGGGCCCCTGCGCTCGGCCGCGCTCGGCCGGACTCGGCGGAGCCGCGGGCCGTATGTGCGCCGAGGGAGGGACGGAGCGGGTCAGAGCCGCGCGGAGGGCGGGGATAACCCCGCGGTGGCCGTCACGTGGAGCAGATGAAAGGGAAGCGGCTTGGCAGGGCGGAGAGGAGCCGGGGCGAGGGACGGGGAGCGCGGGGCAGGCGGCGGCGAGGAGCGGGGTGCAGCGCGGCGGGAGGGCAGCTGCCATGGGTCGCTGACCCGCCCGGGACCCCGGCCCCGGAGCTGGAGCCGCTCGGGAGCGATGTGCAGCGGCGGGGCGCCGCTCCCCTCCGCCGCGCGATGAGGGGCTGCGGGGCCGGCGCGGGGCTGGCTGTGCCGCCGCCGCTGCTGCTCGGGTTGCTGCTGGCCGCGGCGCCGGGCGCGGCGCTGGGCAAGGAGACGGCGTTCGTGGAGGTGGTGCTCTTCGAGTCCAGCCCCAGCGGCGACTACACCACTTACACTACGGGGCTGCAGGGCCGCTTCTCCCGCGCGGGGGCCACGCTGAGCGCCGAGGGCGAGATCGTGCAGGTGAGCGCCGGCCGGGGGGCGCCGCCTGCCCCAAGATGGCTCCGCGGGCCCGGCCGCCCGTCACCTGGCGGCACAAAGCCCGCGCCGGGCTGGGCCCGCCGCCCCACGTGCGCCGCGCGGCCTGGGGGCGCGGGGCGCCGCGGTGACAGACGAGCGCCCGCGCAGAAAGGCCGCGGAGCCGGCGCGGCTGCTGAGCCCCTGCCCGTACCTTGCCGGCCCGGAGCCGGCGCCGAGCCCCGCGGACCGCGGGTAGCGGCGCCGCCGCCGCTCTCCCCGTTTGACAGACGGGCGCGCGGCGGGAGCGGGCCCAGCCGAGGAGCCGAGGCCGCTTTCCACGAGCGGCAGGGCCCACTCCGCACGCGCCCTCGCACCTCCGTGGGGCGCGCGGAGACGGAGCGCGCCGCGCTCTCTGCGGGGGCGGGGCCGCGGTGCGGGGCTGCGCGGGGCGGCCCCGCCCCTGGCGGTCCTCGCGCTGCCGGGCGGCCTGGGGTTGTCGCGGCGAGGTGCCCGCGGTGTCGCGGTGCTCCCCGGACAGCCGGGGTGTCACAGTACCGCGGAAACACCGCACTGCGGTCCGCGCCCGGGCTGCTGCCGGCCCCGGGCTGCTGCCGGCCCCCGCTGTTCATCCTCTCAGACGGCGGGGTTTGCGCGGCCCGCTGCTTTCCGCGCACCTCTGACTCCCGCCCCGACTTCTAATTTTAAGTGATTCTTCCTCAGCGAAAAATTTCTTATAAAGCTGCTCTTGACTTTCTCACCAGAGAAATAATTTTTATGTTTATCTGAGCGCAGCTATTCTTTACTCTGTTTGAAACTCTTGAAGTCCTTATCTAATTCCTTTGTAGTCGCTTGTAATTGTTGACTTTATTTTTCTCCCCTTTGGCTAAGTAAAGAAAAATTACTTAAATGGTGTTTTAATAAGTTTGACTATTAAGCAATTGCCAATAGCAATCCTTATAGCTCATTAACAGCTGTGGAGTTTGTTTGCTTGAGTTCCATATATGTACATGTACATACACACGTAAATATATGTCTATATAATTTAAAAAAATGAACTGCTGGTGACCTAAACTCTAAATAACCAGTAAAAGCACAACTACGTTACTGTTAAAATAATCTACTTTTTCTTCTGTTAAGGAACACTGATTTTGAGTGCTTGTTTTTCAACAGTTTCCACCTGGGGGATTTCTTAAGTTCTGCTGCAGGCAGAAGAGCTGTGAGGACCAGCTGCTGATACGGGGGTTCTTACTCTTTCAGAGGATAGTGATAGACCAATTAATTTATATTTCTGACATTTTTTAAAAAGATGGTGCTGGGAGGAGCTGAACCAGACTGTGTTGGCATTCTCTGACCTTGGGGTGCGTTGTCAAGTAGTGTCTCTAAGACTTAACACTGTGTCTTTGGGGTTAGCGAGAGACTGAAGTTTCTTTTTGTCAGGTGTTAAGAACACAACAGAGGCCATTTACTAAGGTCATACTTTCCTTGAGATTGTAAGTGAAAGTGGAGAAAAAACACAGTTTTGTTAAGGCTTGGATTTGCCACACTTGAAACCAATGTATTAAATGGACTTTTGCAGGCCTGATTGTGTGTAACGTAAACTGTCTGCTTCCTTCTAGCACCTGACACCCCCTCAATAGGAAAGACTACACTGAAGGCCAGATTATGTGGCAAATCTTTTATGGGCATTTAACACTCAAAACCTGTTTTGCTTATTCATCTGTGCATGTGTCATGATAACATACATCATGAACAGGTTGGGTTGTTGGTTTTTTTTTTTTTTTTTTTCTTAGAGACAAGAACATGGCAGACATTGTTCCAGAACAGCTAGACTGAATGCTATCAGTCATACTTCCACTGTTGAGATTTTAGATTACATACAGTATCTCTTGTCAGTGTTGTGTTTCCTTCATCTCCTCCTGAAAGTTTTTCAGGGACAAAATTTATAAAAATTTTCACATTGTCTTGCTTCCTGTTTTTGGCTTGGCTGTATATGTATGGAATTACATGCATCTGCTGCTCTGGATCCTCATTTCAAGCTCACTATGAGACTTAGAAAAGGATTATGAAGCTAATGCCACTGAGAACCTGTTCATCAGTAGCTGGTGGTACATAAGTCAGTGAAGCAAGCTCTTCTCGGCCTCAAACGCTTTGTCAGTGCACACAGCTCTTTCAAGATTAAGAAGCATTTTTCTTTAAAATGAAATCTTAGAAATTCTTGAAAATCAAGCACACATTAAAGAATGGATCAAAGGAATTGTGGTTTTGGGACTACACAAAGACTTACTTTTGTTTATGGTAATAGCATCAATTACTCATTGGTCTTGAAAGTCTGAACAAAACAAACAAACAAAAAAGCCAAACACAGAACAACAACCCAACCTTAAGGAACAACACAGTTTCAGCTTTTGATAGGTCATACATTCACTCCTAAACTGACTACTGGTCAGATTCCTATCCAGTACTGTAAACTATTATATTGTTTCTTACATTATTGTGAACAAGTCTTATTAGGGTCAAGTATCTACCAGAATAATTCTTCAGAGAGATGAAATGTTCATGTTTTCTTTCATGTGGCCACAGTTTGTGTTCAGCAAGCTCATCCTTAGATTGCTGTGTCAGCTGGTCCTTAAACTGCTCGAAGGTCAAACCATGTGTTCTTGGGGTAATACCCTGGCCATTAGTATGGTTGAGATTGGAAATCAAAAACATATGATTAGAGAGAGATTGTGAAGACAAAAATTTGTTGAAACCTCTAAAATGGTATTTTGCTTTAAAACAAATTTTGACTGATGAACTCCTTATGGTAGAAACTTCTTGTGGCATTCAGGCCAAAAGCTTAGATGTAGTTCTGTATCAAACTAGATGCTATGTGGCCACAGACTGACAGTACTAGGACAATAATCATCATTGATTTGACCGGTAGTGGCTTTTTAGCTTGGCGTGGGATAACATGTCTTAATTGTACTTGCAGTTGGCAAGATTCTGTCCCATTGCTTATCCTGCTTGATCACTAAGGTATGGAGCATCAAATTCTGTGTTTCTTACAAGGTTGTGGTGGTGATGGTACTGTTCAGGTGAGGTGCTGGGACTGAATTTAACATTTGTTTTAGATTGCATTGAAACTCTGACATGTCAAGAACTTGTCAATTCTTTCTTAGTCTTTCTTTTTGCTACTCCTGCCTCTGATACACTGCTGAATACAGTAATATAGGTGAGGTACCAATATATACAATTTTGAAGAGAAGCAGCACAGAAGAGAGATTTAGGAATGTTATGTCTGGTTTTTGTTGTGTAGTAAAAGTTGGGGGTTTAGTTGGTTTGTTTCTGCTTGGAAGCCTCAGCATGGGAATGATGAATTTTATGTAGCTATTGAACTGGAGTGATGGGTAAATTATGTAATAATCTCCATTTGCATATATATATATTTTTTTTTATGCTCAAAAAGTAACAGTATAGGAAGAAAAAGCATAACTCAGTGCTTTAAGATCCAGAAACCAGAAGTGGGATGCTTTTGAACTTCTTGTATGGCAGTTCCTTGTAGCTATGCTACCCATCTTTTGCAGAAGATGGGGAGGCTTAGAACTGGAGTGTGAGACTGTGTGCCTGTGTGTTCCTTCCTTCTCCCACTCCTTATTTACTTGAATAGCTTTGAGTCTTTCCTCTGTTTTCTCAAAGTGCAAAACTTACTAAAGACTGTAAACTTCTGTTAAGTGGGCTTTGCACTCTGAAGCATTGGCAGAGATTTTAGTGGTCTTGAAAGCAGGGACTTGAAATAACTATGCAGATAAACAGATGTCTGACAATGATCAGAGGAGGCTGAGTCAGATAACTTTGTGTCCTTTAAGAATGGAAAGCACAAATGTGTATTTTGAGGGATTTTGCTGTTGTTTTTTCGAACAGGCAGGTTAAGTTTCTTGCTTGAGTTGAGTGCCTGAAGGCCACTCAAATTGAGGAAGTGGAATTATTTGTGGCTTTGAGTCACTGTCTTGTTGGATGTTTTCTTTACTAGTTATCCTCTTAGAATATGAAGACACCTGTGATTGTGTTTGTGTTAGTTGCCATACCTTCTTAACTGTAATGCTGTGGCTTACAGTAGTGATCCTGAGGACATTAAGCATAACACATTTCTCTGGTACAGCAGTTCCTGGTACCAGCTTTTGGGGCTTCCTGTTTGCTTTGTTATGGTGTCTTTGGAGTGAAGTGTCTTGGAGATGAGCTGTTATTGGAACGCAGCACTTTAATTCTGATGGAAAATAAAGAGTTGACACCCTGTGGATGCTAAGAATGGGGTGAGGAGAAGGCCTGTTCAGCATTTACCTTTTCTCTGCTCAGTACAAAGACAGGAGACCTGGAATGTATCTGTTGTCTTGTATGGGAAGTGAGACTAGGTTATAGGTGTTTTCCTCTCTGATCTTCAGTCTTTGATGTTACGAACAGATGCTCACAACTGGAAAACATTGTGAGGCAAGTGAGACAAGTCATCTTTAAGATGTACATCTTCAGCTGTTGAATCTAAGCATCGTTCTGCTTGATTCTCTTATGTGAACCTGTATCAGACAACTGAGTCCTATCACCATTCTAAAAGTTAGAGTGTGTTAATTGATAACAAGGCTGAGTCATGAATGGAAGTGACTTAATTGCTGCCATCTTAAATTCTGAGCTTTCATGGTGCTTATTTACAGTTTTATTTAGTTGTTTAATGGTTTCTGCAATGTGCTTGTGCCTCATCTGAGTTTGATGGGTGCTTATTCTTCAGTACTTTCTGACAGGAGAATGAAGATTACCCGTGCCCAGAGTTGCCTGGATTCCTTCAGGGCTGGGGTCCCCTACTCTGTGGCTGCCAGTTGAGCTTTTTGTGCTGTGAAAAGAAGGCATTTTTCATGGGAGCACAACAAGTGACTATGGGTCTGGGTTCTCTACAGGAAGGCCAAGATGGTAAAGGAAGTGTAATTCACATTTCAGATAGGAGATAGTTGAGGTAAAGACTTGCATGGTTATTGTACCTGGACAGACTTTGCAGAGTGTGTAATGCACAAACAGCTTGCTTGCAGCAGAAGTTTTGCCCTGGGCTTGATCTTGGATTAATCTGTTGCCCAGTTTCCATTCCTCTCCTCCTTTTTTATTTTTATTTTATTTTATTTTTTATTTTTAAGTTTCAGTCATGCTTTAGTCCGTTGTGTACTGTGGTGTAGAGTAGTACATGGAGAGAGTAGGAGACAGCCCATCAAACTGTTTTGCATGGGTTGGTCATCCTTTTGTGTTGTTTTTCCTTGACACTGGACGCTGGCATTACAGTGAGAGCTCCAGCCCAGTGATATCATTGCTGCTTTAGTTCATAAGAAGTTGCTTGTTCTCATTGGCTTCCAGATCCAGTATTGTAAATAAAGATGCTTGTTTTTTTATTAATTCTTCAATATTGCAGTATCTAAGATGTCTCTTAAAACAGTGGTGAAAGGACTTGGTAACTCCTTCATTGGTAGCTACTGGCTGTTGTGTGATGTCTGCTTGAACCTATAGTGCTCTGTTTTGAGAATCCTTTACTTGTGCCATCCTGCTAAGGGGCTGTATGCAACTGCAACCCTGTAAGTGAATTTAAGAGGATGGGATCAAAGTTCGTGGTGAAGAGGGGCACTTGCCTGAGCAAACATTCAACACCATCCTTCTCTCTGCTTCAGTTGCACAGTTTCATGTCTTCTTTCATATCTTCTGGAAAAAGAAACACCTTATGAAAATAGGTAAAATTCCATTATAATTTTGGGTTTATATTAAGGGCTAGTAAATCATATTTACCTAGTTAAAATTTTTGGACTTTCAAGCTTTAGACTATTACAATACATTATAATGTATTAATGGAGAATTAAGGGCACCCATGCAATTTATTTCTAAATGAGTCTAAGGCAATAGTAAATACATGTGTCTAGGCATTTCTACAGGGGAGAGGGCTGTTCAAACGATAAGGTACCAAATTCAATGATGAGTTACCGGTTTTGGAGGAGGCTCCAGTGTCTGTGGTATTTACACAGAGCTGCAGCAGTGTCAGAATCCTTCTACCGGAGCCTTGTCAGCACACAAGACTGAGACAAGTCCCATGAGGAGAAGGTGGGAGGCACAGTGAAAGAAAAAGAGTTAAAAGATACCTAAGTATGGAGAAGGTACAATGGAAAGAGCAAAAAACGCTAATGTGACCTATTTAAGATGAATAAGAATAGAGTAGGTTAAGAAAGTAAATAGAAGCAGAAAGCTTACAGCATGGGCTCATGTACTCAGGCCAACCAGTGCAATTTCTGTTTGCTTCCAAATAAAGGTAAGGAATCAAATGGGGAAAAATTAGTTTGTGGGAATTTAGATGCTTTTCTGCATAGTCCAAAAGTTTAGTTAGACCTCTGCACAGATGTTTAAGGTCTTCCCTCTTGAAAACCTTCCCCTTGCTGGCAGGATGCTGACTGCTTCTCTTTTCATGTACCCTTATTGCTTGTTCAGAAGGTGGAACTAGGAAAAAATCCCAGAGAGGAGTGGCACTCAAAAATTGTTAAACATGGAGCCATTTAGAAAACTTTTTCATTTATATATATGTTTATGTTGAGACTGGATCTATGTGATAAGATGGTTTAAATATAATTACAGTCTGCTTCATAAGTGTTACCAGCACTTGTAGCCAGCTGTGCCCCACGGACAGAATTGGCACTTGCTGCCCCTGAGCACTCCGCTTATGAATGTGATTATGGGACAGTGTAACTTCATTTTAATTGCTTTGCCTAGTTGAAGGGCTTCTGAAATGACTCCAGGTGAAGTATGCAGAGGTCATGATTTGGTGTGCCATAACTTGGTAAGAAAGAAACATGGGCAGCTTTGCTGCAAGCAGATCTTACAGGAAAGTCTTGAGTAGTTGTATAAAACCATTGATTAGCATACATAGTAATTTTCTTCCAGTTTATACCGTCTTGTGGTGGAGCATGTATTTAAAAATGCTCCCTTTTTTTTTTTCTTTTTTTTTCTTTTTTCTTTTTTTTTTTTTTTTTTTTTTTATTATTACAGTCTTCTAGTCCTTGTTTTGGAATTTCAAAGTGAGGCCCTTCTGGACCAAAATAACTTTACTAAACATAGTTTTTCAAAGTGTGAATGCTTTCAGGAGGCCAGCGTCTTACTGGTTAAGGAAAGGTAAGATCTGGAGGCAGTAATCTGCTGTATGTTTTACCCAGTTACATGTGGTACATGTATTTGCATTAACACAGTGCATTAGAAGTGCTGAGTTTATGAAGTGTTATATATTAATTTCTACATACTGTCTCTCCTTTTGGGCATCTGCACTTCAGTATTCAAATGTGGTCAGACTAGAGCTTGTGGTGCCTACATGTGAAAACAGAATGAGTGCAAGTTGAATGCTTGGCCTTACTTCTTGTGTTTCCTGGCTTGAAGGGAGAGCCCTTCACATTAAAGGAGATTGGCAAAGGAAGAAGAGATTGTTTTTAAACAAAGACATGTTTTGAAATTGCTACAACAGCAACAGAAGATTCACATAAGAAACCCCCCAAAAAACCAACCAACCAAAGAAAAAATCCAGACATTTTTTCTGAATTTTTCTTGACTGCTTGACACTTGAACCAGAAGTGACCAGGGGAGTGTGATCTTGCAGATACCTGATGGAGACTGCCAAAAAATGCACTTTGCTGCACTTATCCCATTCATGGAGCTGTGCTTATATTAGGACTGAGTAGTAGTGCTCAGGAAAATTGGGTTCTGGTGGCTTAGGGTGTCCACTTCACAGTGATGAATTGCTTTAATTCTTTTTTTTTTTTTTTTTTTTTAATTTCCTTTTCATGCTGCTTTAAAAGACTTTTGTTGTCGCACTTGGCTTTAAGATGAAAAGCCAGTTTACAAAGGTTGATTAGGTGCCTGTTATGTTCCAGACACAAGTACACCCTTAAATATGTAGCTTAATATATGCAGACTCTAGTCTTCCCAGGCCCATGTTACTCTGTGCATTAATATAAGGATTTTAGTTGTTTTCTAAAGCTGCTGGCCAGTTTAAGCTTTGTTGGTTTTCTTGAGCTTAAGCTGTTTTATTATTTTGAGTCATTTTCAGTAGTAAAGCAAACTGAAGAATCAGGGGGTAACTGGCCTGACAAAAGAACTAAGGGGCATATTTTAGTCTGCAGTCATGGTTTGAGTGCAACTGTTTAATTAGCTGCACAGGCATGCATGTTGCAAGTAAGTGCCTCCTACTGTGAATTTATTGCATGTGCTTGGTAAGCAACTTTCAAATGCTTCATTTGAAAATTTGCTTTTAATTCGGGGAAAAACCCTAGTTTGTGCCAAGATCTGTTTTCCTACTTTTGAGGCTTTTGATGCTTGCCTGCTAAAAAAAAAAAAAAAAAAAAAAAAGGTGTTTTAAATGTGGGTGGGAAAAATCCTTCTCTTTTTCTCCCTTTACCCATTTTGTCCCACCTCCCCCCCTTCCTAGGCAGAGGAGACTAAACTTTCTAGTGAGTTCACTTTTGGAACTGAAAATTTCTAGCCTTAAACAGTCCACTTTGATGACAGCTTAAGAAAAGGGGATTTGGAGGAACTGACTTAGAATTTTAGGAGGTATTCTGTTTATTTTTATACACTGATGGGTCAGTTCTGAAACTGTATTTTATGGAGAAGAACCTCTTTTAATGGCTGTGATATTTGTTTTGTTGTTATTTTTTTTTTCCCTTGCAGAGACCACCTGTGAAGATTTATAGATTTTACTTCTTGTTTGGGCCTGGCTAAATGGTGGCACTCACAGTTGAGCGAACCCTGATAGATTTTTACCTTAATAACAACAAAACCCACAATAAGGATATCCGTATCTCCTAGATAAAAGATCAATATTATGTATATATCATGCCAGTTGTGCAAAGTAATGCTGTCTGTTCTTGGTGCCCTGAAGTTTTACTTGTCCTTGCTTGTTTTGGAGATGAGAATAGAGATTAGGATATGCAGGTCACAGTTGCTGTCCTTTTCTTAGGCAGATTGGGATTTCTCCTAAGGTAGTCTCTAAAGCATGTGTTATGCTATAACAGGAAAATATATTGGTTGCCATTGCAGTGTTGTACTTTACAAGGGTTGAGCATACTTCCTCATACCTGTTTTGTATTTATTTAGAAACTCTTTAAAGCAGATGCTGTCTTGCGTGCTGTGAGGATAAAGGGGAGATGAACGCTTGATGGTGTGAATGCCAAGCTGGCAGATGTCCTGAATGATGTGTAGCAAAGCTGGGAGCAAGAAATGAACCCATGTAACAGAGCCAGGAGATGCTATTGAGTGGAGTACTTAGTAGGAGCCAAAGGCTGGAAACCTCTTTTTGCTGAGAGGCAAGGTATCCCCAGCCTGCTAGCTGGCAGTGTTTTGCCTGTTAAAAGACACTATATTTTGCATCCCAGAACTGTGTCTGAGGAAAAGATATTACAGTGTAGTTAATGCAAAGGAACTCCCAGTGTGTCATCTTACTTGGATTTTTCACTATGCTGCGCTGCCAGAGTTCCTATTTCCTTACCACATTTGTACATTTCGTTGTCAGTTTTGATACTGGAAATACACAGAGATTTTTCTGTAGTAAAATAACAGGGTTGTAGTTGCAGGTTGGGATAAATTTCTCAACCATGCATATTTTGTTTATATTCAGTTGCCATCAGGAACTTAATCTCCTCAAATAACAAAAGTAAACCAAAGTTATTTGGTCTCCTTTTGTCTACCCCTCTTGTTATCTTCAGGCAGCTATGGGAAGGTGAAGATTCTAAATCTCTTCGGACAGCTTTAGTATGAAACATAGATCCCTGATGTGGAATAGTCAGCCAAAATGTATGCACACGTGTATATGCATGTATGATGTATGCAGTAAGATTAAATTGAAGTTACACTCATTTGAAACAAACAGAATTTTCTCTGTTTCTGAAGACTGTGTAAGCGTTTGTTTCAGGGGCTTGCACAGGAATGTTCCTGGAGTCTGGAGACATTCCAGCTGTGGAATTAGTATGGGAAGAAGCTACTGTCCTTGTCAATAAAAGGGCTGAAGTGTCCTGAAAGAGTTAAGCTTTAATTAGTTCACTCGTAAGGTGTTTCATATCCTTATTAAACTCAACTGCTGCTTGGGTATTGTTTGTGGTGTTTTTTTTTTTTTTTTTCTTTTTTTTTTTTTTTTTTTTTTTTCCCTTTTTTGGTGAAAAAAAGTTGTTGTAGAGCTGAGCCTCTGCCTCTCAGATCAGAGGCTCGCATGTTGAAGCTGGCAGCGCTAGAGGCTAGTTCCTATCTGTGTGACAGCATTTTTAATTTAACAGGACTGGCTTTGATGTTCTTGAATATTTATAGGCAGCTTCAGATCACTCCAGTATGTATTCTTATTAACTGGAGCAGAAGTTAGTCCTCACAAAACAGATACTTTTTTTCCCTCTGTTTACTCTTGGGTCCCTTTTGGATTTGCTGTCATCAGAGTGGTTTTATGTTACAGAAATACTGCTTAAATACTTAATTGTGAGAGGAATCACTTGATTTCCTTTCTAGTTTCTTCAGCTTGGGGGTAGTCTGGTTTCTGCGTCTTAGCTTCTTGTTTGAACCTCACTACAGACATTTATGTTGTTGAAGAGACATACAGTGACATAAGGTGTGATCAAAATGCAGTTATGGTGAAGCCTTCTCTTACTGTCATTCGGAGCTCAAGTGTGCCTGCAGTGGATCAGACCTGAGGTCTACTTAGGTAGGAGCTGTCATGGGCCCCCTGAGAAGACACACAAGTGTCTGTCAGACACTAGAGAAGGAGCAGGTTATAGTAATGGTCTGTGTTTTAAAGAGGTACTGCAAAAATGAGGTTAGCTTTCAGTGGAAGCTGATCAGAAATTATGGAAAAACTTTTAGTTGGAATTTGCTAATTTATTAAAATTAATTGTTCCACTCAGGTGGTTTTACTTGCATGAAACTCTGACCAAACTCTGGCAGGAATCTTAAAAAAAGATAACCTGAAGGGTCAGCTAGCTAAGTTTTTAACCTCATTTTAGCTTTCTTTGCCTCAGCAGCTTGCGAGGCAAAGAGCTTGCTGTCTCTGACTCCAGGTGTTCTAGGGCGTCTGCAGCCCAGGAGGTGGGCTGTGTCAGAGCTGGCACTGTATGTCCCTTCAAAAACAGAAATGTAGGGTGTTTTGCCACTTTAAATTAACTTGTTTTGGTGTCTTAGAAAGACCTAGATGTGGTTTGAATATTTGCATTGACTGAGAGTGTTACGTTGTGTGAAAGTGATTCCTCAAACTAGCTTTTGTGATAGACTTCTCTTTCCCTCCTTTCTCTGCCATGTTTCTCTCCTGCTTTATCCTCTCAGCTGTCTATTGTGGATCTTGTGTGGACCACCTTATCACTGATGTTCCTTCTCATAAAAACCTTGTGGCCAACTGGGACAGCAAAGCTACGGGCTTTTTTCCTAGAACTATTCTGTATGAGTGCTAATAGTTCAGGCAAATTTCTGTATCCTGCTCTACTTTGTTTTAAGTTCTTTATGCTTTGCATTGTATTACACAATGATCTTCTAACTACAATTCTTTTCTCCTAGGCTTATTTGGAATTCTGTTATCAAAGTGGCAGATTTTTCATGTATTAATTTAAATGGTTTTGCTTTGTGAAAAATTCTGTCTTTCAGTGGTGATAATTTGTTTTAACACATGGCCTACAGTGGAAAAGGTTTGTGGGTTTAGACATTCCTGCTATAGATGCACTTCATTGTTGGCACAACCTTTTCTAGTTCACTAAGTGAAATCAATTATGTCACTGCCTACATAGCTAAATAGTGCTGGGAAGCAACCACAAGAGAAAAGCTCCTGATTGTCTATTTGATATAAATAGTTTGATCAAAGACTAAGGTGCCTCTTGCTATGAAAATTCAGCAGGAAAATGGAGATCTGTATTTCAATAATGCAGCAGTGAGAGTTTCTAAACTGCGCCAGTAAACAGAACTTTACTAACATACAAAAGTAGGGAACGATCTTGATACTGCTTCTTCCATAAGAAAAAATAAAATCAAATCTGCCTGTGACATCTAAACATAACTTTTTCACAGTTCATTTTGAGGGAAGACCATTTTAAAATTGTGAAGCAGCTTTGTGTTATCTTCATGAATTCAGCGTTCATACGCATTCTGCTAATGCTGATGTGAAGTTGTCCGAACTGTGTGACTGCATCTAGGGATGTGATTGTGCCTTCATTTTTCTTTAGTTCCCTTCTCCAAAGCATTGTTAACAAAAGCATTTTTCCTTCCTGCTACATACCCTGCAGTATCCTTGCGAGACAGTAAAATTTATGAATTATGGAAATAATGCTTCTATCTTTGCTAAGGATTTATCCCAACAAGCGCAGTTTAGTTTTTGTTTGATTTTGGTAGAGCTTTGGTAGAGCTGTAGTAGGAAGCTGGTCCTAATGATCTAAGGTGGATCTTTCCTAATTTCCCTCTGTCACACCTCTGATGTGTGGTAAAGTTACAGAAGCAGAAAGAAACAAAATACAAGCAGTGTGTGGTACACCTGTGAGAATTGTAACCAGCTCTGCAACCTTTGCCGGGGGGGGGGAGGGGAGTGGGTGTAGAAAAAATTCCCCTGAGTGATTTTTTCCCCCACCCCCCCCGTGTGTGTTTTGGTTTGGGGTTTTTTTGGTGGTTTTTTGTTTGGGGTTTTTTTACTATTCATGTAGAATTCACATCTTGCTTTGAGTTTAGATTCAGTAACTTCTGAAAACACACCTGAGTAGAAGTATTTCAGCAAAACCACATATTAGGATTAAAGAACCAGCTCTGAGCTTGTCACTTAGGGGTCAGCAGTAAGTAGTACCATTGCAATATGGAGTTCAACTTTCAAATGTCTTGGTCAACAGAAAGTGTATTGTAATTTGAAAACTTCTATACTGCTTCAAGGCTATGAATGGAGCTTCCTTTGAAATAGGTCCTTGAAGTTTTGAAATATGCCCCTTCCTATTCTAAATTGCCCACTACTGAACTTTTAATTGCAAGCATAGTAGACAGACAGGAGAGTCATTTTGCTCCTTGTCACTGCTTAACATGGAAGTTAGTAACAGTTAGTGTCCAATATTAAGATGACACTACAAGTCAAATAATAAAAAAAAAAGAAAAAACAACAACCTTACTGATTTTTTTTTTTTTTTTGGCTTTGTAAAGCAAGGGGTTTAATTTCTATAATGTCTTTACTGTTGCTGATTTAAGATCAGTTTTACAAGCCTGATGGCTGCTGTTGACATGTCCCTGCACTTTACAGCTGCTTCTACTTTGCAGGCTTTCCTGGGGATAAACTGTTGTATTATGACCACCTAAATGAAAGAGTGTGAGCCACTGTGCACTGTTGCCATCCATGAACTGGGAAGTTAGCATGTCACATGTTCACTTTTCCCCTTCCCCAGTAAAATGTCATCTTTAAGCTACCATATTTTTTTTCCCCTAGTATTTACTAGGTTACTTGAGCTCACATCCCTGGAAAGGGCTTTGAGAGTGTAAACCATGTGTTTTTTGGCAGTAACTCTTGATTGCACTGAAACCTCTTTTGCAAATGAGGGAACCCCTTCTCATGGGGGCTGCTTACTCTGCGTGTGGTCATGTGTCACAGCAGCATCGTTATTAATGCTCTGTAACAGAGATGGATGTCTCCTCATCTAACAGAGATGGATGTCTCCTCATCCTTGTTCAGGTGCATGCTGGTCAGTCCTTGCTGCTGAGAAATCTTGCCTGAAGTCATCCAAACCAAAGAGAAAGTTGCTAAAAGCCCAACTGCTTATTAGTGCTTCTGGCAGGTGATATCCCATGATACAAAGGAGGGGAGAAGGAATGGGTTTCTGTGTGTAGAAAATTGTTTTTTCCTTGTTTCTTTTCTGCCATTTTTGGAAGTGGTTTGAAATAATACGAAGTGTGCAAGGGTTGGATGGGCTTAAATGAACTCATGCACTAACAGGATGCTCTGCAGAGGAGTGTTGCGATTGTGCCTATATTGTCTCAAGGTGCAGCTTTCATGGTCCAGAGTTAGGTCGGGGAAGAATAATTTTTGTGCTAGTAGCAGAGACCTTGGTCCTGTCAGCATCCATATTTAGTTAGTGGCATAAATGAGGACATGGGCCTGATGGAGTGGGTCCAGAGGAGGGCCACGAAGATGATCAGGGTGCTGGAACACCTCTCCTATGAGGACAGGCTGAGGGAGCTGGGATTGTT